>PVJS01002964.1:0-79311 GCA_004027185.1 Glis glis | reverse complement strand
CTGAGGCTGGCCGTGAACCCGGATCCTCCGGTCTCCGCCTCCCAAAGTACTGGGATTACAAGTGTGCGCCACCACACCCGGCTGTTGTTTTTGTTTTTATGTTTTCAGTAGATTCTTTGGGATTTTTTCCATATAGACAATCATTTCATCTGCAAGAAAAAAAATTGTATTTCTTTCTTCCCTATCTTTATACCTTTTATTTCTTTTTGCTTACTGCATTAACTAGAAATTCCAGTCCAATTCTCAAAAGAAGTGCTATGAGGGGACATCCTTGCCTTGTTCCCAGTTTTAAGGGGAAAACATTTAGTTTCTCATCCTTAAATATGAAGCTTGCTATAGGATTTTTATAGATGTTATTTATCAAGTTGAGCAATTTATTTTTTTTAACCATCCAAAAATTTGGCTATAATAGCCATATCAAGCAGACTCGGGTTTAGATGTTGATGCTATCACTTTCTAGCTATATTGGCCTTGGTTAAATTAATTAGCCTATTTGAGCACTCACCTTAGTTTCCTTACTATAAGAGAAAAACACTTAGTTGAAATTCTAGAAAGGATCAGATTTGGAAAACTCTTTAATTATTCAGAGATGAGTGCTTTCAAGAATTGGGCTTGGCATTAAACCCTGAAATAGGAAGAAGAAAAGATGTGTAAGTAAGAACCTTTTGAGCACTAAGCAAGCTGTGGAAAAAATCGTTAAGAAGAGCTGACAAATCAAATATGATTCTGTAAGCATGGGCATGGTCTTGTGTGTCCATCAGAACAAAAATGACCCAATGACTAGGCACTGATACAGAAGACATCTTTGAGAATGAAAGCCATGGGACATGGGAGAGGAAATGGAACTGGAAAACAACCAGAAGACAAAGAGAGAAGGCAAATACTACCCGCAAGCCACCCCACCTGCTAATTCAACTGTGATACATGTTTCAAAGACGACATCTAGGATCCAGAGAATGAATGGAGCAACCCAGCCATCCTGGATGCTCTATCTTCTCATGGGTGCATTGTTTCTTTACAATTTATTATTTTTGTTTTTGTGGTGCTGGGAATCAAACCCAGGGCCTTGTGCTTGCTAGGCAAGTGCTCTACCACTGAATGACACCTCCAGGCCCCATTTCTTCCATTATTTTTCTTAGGCCCCTTTTACTTTCCCTAGCTTTGATGCTACTGGGTTTCTTGCTGTGATGGTGATAGTATATTTCTGTCTTCTTTTAGAGCATGTATGGGTGATCAAGGACTTCAGGTAAACAGCTGGGTTTTTACTACAAGACAGTCAGGCTTGGGCTACACAGCTACTTGTGTCTTGCCTTTATTTTTGTAGGTAGATGCTTAGTGTCAGGCAACAGTTGATGTTTATTTTCTCATGATTAGTTGGCTTTGGGTTTTGTTGTTATTTTCTGTTTTTAGGTCACCACTACAGTAATAATACATCCCTCCCCTCCCCCAACAGATGAATATTTATTGTACACAAAATTCTTTTAATCAATTTTACCTTTATTTTCAATTATCTTGCTTGGCCACAATCCATTGATTATTACTGCAAAACAGATATTCAGAATTAGGTATTTCGGCTTCTCCAGACCTTGGTTTTACCTTCTATGCATCTAATGATTTTGAATAACAACATCAAAGCCACTTTGAATTTCTGTGTGAGAACTATAGATTCAACCATGAGAAGTCCTTCTTTTTTTTATTTTTGTGGTACGGGGGGTTGAACCCACAGACGTTCTACCTCTGAGCAACACCCCAGCCCTATTTTATTTTGAAACAGGGACTCACTAAGTTGCTGAAGGTCTCTCTAAGTTGATGGGACTGGCCTCAATCCTGTCATCTTCCTGTCTCAGCCTCCCAAATACTGGGATTACAGGAGTGTGCAAGGTCCTTCTATTCTTGTTTTTGTTTGTATTTATGCCCACTTAAACAGCCTTAATATTATTTTTTCAGTATCTTGGGATGATGCAATTTTCTAAATATATGTTGCAGCCAAATATCAAATGCCAGTTACTATCTGCAAGGGAAGGAACAATTAACACAGCAATATATTACTTGCTGTTTGAAATCCAATTGTAAAGCCTATTTTTCCCTAAATAGATGCTCTTAAAGATGTGGTCCTTACCTTAATAAAATGTGTGACTCTACACAAATAAGTTTTGCTTTTTTTTAAAGCAGAATATCAACCAAGAGAGAATTTTTATGTTATTCAATCAAGCTACAATCTTTCTTTAATTAACAAATGCATGTCTTCCACAATAGAAGCAGGACTATTTAGTTAATCAATTTCTCATTACTATTCTTGGTTCATCTGCCTATGAAGGTAATGCAGCCATCTGTCCTGGGAAGACATAATCCTAGTAGCAAACTGAGTATTCCGTTACTTTTTAGGGCCCTGAAATTGGCTAGAAGCTCTCCCTGGAGTTTCTAGGCATCCAGATGGGGATTGATTCTTCCCTCCCAGGGTAAAGAATCAGCAGAGACAATTCTGTTCTCTAGATGTGCATCCAGAGAGGCTGCCCCTTCTCAAGAGCCGCTCCTGCAGACATAGGCTATCAAACAACAGAGCCTAGGAACAAGAACCCCACAACCTTGTTACCAGGAAACCAGGTTTTCAGCTCCCACTTCTGTTGGTCACAGAGAGCCTTTGGGAGCACAGTGCCAACCCTGAAATGAATGGTTCCCGGCATCCTGAGTCTATCTTTCTGACTCCACTGGCCATTGCCTGCTCCCCTAGCCCAGTGAGCCTCTCCCAAGCCTCTGGTCTGCCTTTGGCCTTTCTTCTCCCAACACGTCCTAGGATTTCAGTGGTGGGACAACTCCAGGGGGAAGCTCAGAACTGTGTCTAATGAGAACTTTCTCTGGCTCTGAAGAAACTCCAAGTACTTCCAAGGAAAACCCTTTCAAGGATCCCTTTCTGAGACCTCCATATTGCCTCAGCTTAGGGGCTGTAAACTCAAATGCCTCCAGGGATCAGGGAAATAATGGAAGACAAGAGGAGGGAAGGAATGCCATGGGCTGTAGTGCTCATTCCCAGGAAAGGAGCAGCTGAAGCTGAACTCCAGACCACTGTGGTCCAGCTCCAAGGCCCTCCAGCCTTGAAACAGCAGCCAGCAGCCAGACTTTCCACGCAGTCTCCCAACTTAAAAATACCCAAACACTGTGCCGATTGAATCAAACATGTTGGTAGATGGACCCAGCCATTTGGCTCATGAGCTGGTGACCTCAGTGACTGCTTCACACCAGTCACTCTCTGAGCTCCCCTAATTGGCCTGAGGCATTGGTACACCTTCTCCTTTAAGTGGAAATTTGGGGTGCAACAAGCAGAGAAGCCAATTTTTACTAGCTGAAATAAGGAGGAATTTCATGAGCATCTCTAAAAGTTCACATGAACAGATTGACAATTTGGAGACCCAAGTTCCATCTCTCTGTAGATATTTTCATTTCACGACGAGTGCAGCAGTTCCCAGCCTCATGCCTCTGTCTGTTATCCAGAGGGAAGAAAAAGTTTCTTCTTGAAGCTCTTTCAGAAGAGTAAACAGGAATCATCCCAGAAAAGCCAGTAAATTGTTTCTCGTGCCTCATTGGCCTAAACCGAGTCATGTGTCCATGCCTGAACCAATAAGACAACAGCAGTGGGATTACCCTTAGGCCAATCAAGCCTGAGCCCTGGAGATAGGGGCGGGTCATAGTTCCTGGAGGTTCTTGCATGTAAATGTGCATATGTGCATACTTGATCAAAATCAGGGTTCCATTAGGAAAGATGAAGGGGGATATGGATACGGGGCTGTCATCCAGTGACATCTATTATGATGTGCTTTCTGTTTTACCAAACTGTCTTTCCTGGGTCTGGTCTTGTGGTAGATAACCCACTCCTCCTTCCTGCCAGTGTCTAAATTCTAGTAAGTAGAGAATTTGACATTGATCCTAAATCCTCATATTGTTTCCTTCCTTTCTCCTCAAGTAGAAAATGGGGACATGAAGGCAACTTGCGTTCTTGGAACAGCTTTGGCATAGGTATTAGATGTGGGTTTGACATCCTATAAACAAACATGACATTTCTGAGCTCATTTTCTTAGTCTGTAATATGGGAAGAATATTAACTACTTCAATGGGTTGCCAGGAGATTAAATGCAAAGTATGTAGCCTGGTTCTGGTGTAGAGCAACTGTTAAAATAAATAGTAGTTATTATTATTATGCTCCTACCTTCATTTCTGAAGGTAGCTATTCAACCTCCAAACTTTGGTTTATGGCAATACTTTAAGTATTTTTTGAGTTGGTACTCTTTTTTTTTTCATACTTAACTAATATCGAAAAGACAGCAAAATGTCTTGGCTTTGTGTTTTAATATTCAGGGACTCAATTCTGCCACTTTTTCATTGAAGACAAGCCATTGCTGATGTTGGCAATTGATTTCTTTGCACTTTTTCTCTAAACACAAATTTATTGTTGTTTTAACTTTGCTGCTGAACCGGGGAGAGAAGTAAATGCATCATCAGCAACTGGCTGTGAGAAGAGTCAAGCAAAAAATTGAGTTCTTAGTTCACTTTTTCCCCACAGAGGCCAGTTCTGGGAGGTGAATGCCATTCTATTCAACTTCTACATATCTAAAAGGATCTATGAAATTGGAGACAAAGATTTAAAATTAAGATTATTCTTAATATTATTAATAATGACATGTTACATTGGTATAGTTCTTTGCCATTTACAAAATGCTTTCACATTTACAAAGCACAGGATTTTAAGGTCTTTGAGTTTATAAATTGCTATATTTCACTCACAGTTTATTTCTAATCACTATCCCAATGCCTGGTGCTTAATAGATGTTTAAAGAATACATGTATGAGCCTTTAAATAACCCTCTGGGGACAGAGCTGGAAGTTATCCTTATTACCCATTTACAGAACAAGAAACCAAGTCTCAGAGAGATTTTATGACTGGTTTAAGACCACCCAACTGGTAAGTGGTGGAAATAAGACTTGAACACAGGGCCTTGGTCTGTTTTCTAGAACATTCTTTAGGGTGGAGAAGAGAGGTGGAATGTTCTGGTAAGTAAGTTGGTTTGCGATTACAAAGATTGTTTTCCATGGGTATAAGTAAGTAAAACCCATCCTGTGAGAGAATGGTAAGCTCTGTGGTGCCCTGTGTTTGATGGGGCCTTCTGCTCACTCCAGTACACTTAGTGCCTTCAGAGAGAAGTAGGAGCCATTGCGTCAGAAGAAAAATATCGTCATATTACAACAGCAACAAAGAACAGTTTTCATTTATTGAACAGCTGTAATGTGTCACATAAGATGCTTTACAAATATTGACCTTAATACCCACCTTACTCATTAAATAAGGTATAATTTAATTTATAGACCTGGAGGTAGAAATTCAGAGCAACTAAATGGTTTTTTACTCTCTCAAATCATTCCTAAAGAAATTCATCTTAAGAATTGCCCCATCATGAGAAGAATCTAGAAAGGCCAATCAATTAACTGCAGCAGTTGTAAGGCAAGTGGAGACTCCCTCCTGTTCCCTTGGCCACGGAGATGCCTTTCTCTGAACAGATGTCCGCTGACCCACTGGGCGCAGCCCTTGGACTGGCTGATGGGCCCCTGGGTGTTGTGGTACAAGGAGAAAAGCGGAGTCCTTTCATTAACCAACCTTCACAACCTCCCCCACCCAGACATGTGTTTATTTTGTTCAGAGCTTTTGAAATGGAGCCTCAATTGCCACACCAGTGAGCGTTTAGCCTGTTGAGTGAATGTGCCTTTGAAATATCCAGAATTATGCCAAGTGTCCCGCCATACCTAGGTGACTAGGATTTTCCAACCTAGGAGAGAGGATCCTGATAGAATATGGGGTTTCATTTAGTTTAGTTTCAGGGAATTTAGTTCTGCATGTGCACCAAAAACATAGGTGGAGGAGGTGGAGAGCACACACCCTATTTGTACTTTGAGGCTCCTGGAGCAAAGAAATCCCCAGAAGAAACTAAACATGGCTGCATAGTTTAGATCAGAGAGTCTCAAACTCTCTGGCAAGAGACCAGTTCTAGATTTTGTTTTCCCAACCTATTTTGGACCAATACTTGTAGAAAACACAGTAAAAATATATTACTCTTAATTTCTGCACTTATCTCCTGGAGGACCAGTAACAGTGCATGTTCCTGCGTAGTTCATGGACCACACCTTGATTAGTACTGCTTGATAGATTTTGTAACATATTAAAATATTATAATTGTGTTCACATTATTTTAGTATAGTATTTATTTAAAAAAAATCATTTCATTGTGCACTATATGTGGTAAGGGCCAGTAATGGGCACACGAGTTTAAATGTTTGGATGGTCAAATTCTTTCAACCCTGTCCATGCATTTCTGAGACTGTATAATGTATTTTACAGACAGCATTCAAAATCTATATTTAAGCACTTAAGGATTTTAGGCACAGATGATCAAATCCTACTAATCCCTGCATGGGAGGCCCTATTACTTATATATTTATATCCTACTATTTTTCACATGAAATACTGTTGTGATCAGTAAAATACAATTTTGGTAACAGCTCTAAAAAATTTATGAGTTGTTTATCCCTCTCCTCCGACCCTCATTATTCAATCAGTACTGAAAGTATAGCTGTTATCTTATGGGAAAACAGACACAATTTTGACATTAAAAAAATTTCCTAGTGTGCATGCCCTTAATTCCAGCTACTTGGGAGGCTGAGTCAGGAGGACTGTAAATTCAAGGCCAACCTGGGCAACTTAGCAAGACCCTGTTTCAAAATGAAAACCAAAAATGGCTGGGGGTATAGTTCAGTGGTAGAATGTCCCCGAGTTAGATTCCCATACAGAAGAAATAGCCCTTTTATTCGAAATCTTTGCTAACCACTTCTCCACACAGACCTTGAAGGAGATGCAGACCTTGAAGGTTGGCTATTTCTATTACGCTGGAGCAATTGTCCATTGGAGGACTCTGCTGTCTTGCCTGAGCCTCACTATTAGTGCTGTGTAGACCCAGGGTGTGTGGGAAGCACTTCCCTTTGTTCTCAGAGCTCAGCTTTTCCATGATAGAAAAGTGATGTCTTGTTTGCTCATTCAGTGACACCCAGTGTGCCAGACACTGGCTCGGGCAGCCTGCAAGTCACCTCTACCCTCAGGAGGTTCAGGAGGAAGTTTGGGGCCAGAACTCCTCCCCCCACCTTTCTCCTGAAATAAGATGTAGACAGGTAGCTGGGCCTCTTTCCCCACACACCCGACTCCTGACAAGCTCTCCTCACACTTGGTTTTGCACCTGTGTGGTGCAAGAACTGAACTTAGTGCCCAAAAATGATAACAGGCACTCTGATGGTTTACAAATAGCATCCAGGTTTCCAGGCAGTAGTGAGCAGAGCAGAGTGTGAAGCTGGGCGCCATTTTCCTTGGCATGAAGCAGTGTTAGGTAGGGCATCTTGGTAAAGGAAAACATGGGCTTTTATTTTTCCAAGTGACCTCTGTAGTCAGGTAAAATTTTTTGATGCCAGGGAATTCCCCCTAGACCATGCTTTTCAAACTCGAATGTGCAGACAAATAGCCCGGGCTTCTTGCCAAGATGCAGTGCAGGTTCAGTAGGTCTGGGGCAGTTCCTGGGAGTCTGTTTCCAACAAGCTCCCTTCCAGGTGACACTGAGGCCACTGCTCTTCAATTCTGTTGGAGTTGGTGTTGTTCTTTGAGTAGCAGAGACCTAGAATCCACCTGGTTGCCTGGAAACATGGCGTCAGTTCATTTTGTGATGTTATCACAAAGTAACTGGCACTGGGTAATGTGTAAAGAAAAGAGGTTTATTTGGCTCACATTTTGGGTGGCTGGAAAGTCTAAATAGTGTGGTGCCACATCTTGCTGTGTAACAACATGACCAAGAAGTGGAAAAGGTAGTCTGTGGGCAGAAGGATCATTTGCGTGAGCGAAGATGAGACCAGGGAGTTGCCAAGCTCACTCCTTCATATTCCGTTTGTAATATCCCAGGTTAGCGTAATACCCCAGGTTAGTGAGAAATCACAGAGATCAAGGGAGACCAGGAGCAAAGATCAAATTGAAGCCGTTTATTTAAGCTGGCGACCAGCGGTCCAGAGTGGTTCTTAAAGCAGACTCCAACAACTGGGCACTGGAGTCAAAGTGAGCAGGGTTTTTAAAAGCATACAGCATTTGTGACTTAAATACTGATTTAAAAATAGCACATGCAGCTTATGTCATGGTTACATACATCATGAATCTGTAACCAATCAGCTATTTCCAACTAAACTCTAAGTAGGAGGGGGATTACTCATCAGCAGAAGCTATAGTAACAGAAGCCAAACATTACACAGTTAATATTATCTCTGGGTGAAAAGTAAAACTTCTCATTTTGACCGAACAAACTGTTATTACAAATTTTTCTTTTCCTTGGGTGGAGTTCTTCTTTGCAGCTACTCAAAGCAGAGAAGGGGATTTTTTGTAAAATGGAGTTACTTCTGCTTTTACACTCTGTTTCTACACGTTCTTGTGGGGATTAGCCTGGTCCTGCACGATCTACATTAATTCCTTCTGAGGGTGGCGCTCCATGATCCGATCATCTGTTGGCATCCCACCATCTCAATATTGTTACACTGGTGACCAGTCTTCCAGCAAATGAACCATTGGGAGACAAACTATGTCCAAACCACAGCACATGAGGATTGACCTGACCCACTTCTGTGGAAGGCATCGACCCCAATTTTAGCCACACTCACTCCAGTTACTACGTTGTTTGCAGTGGTATTTTTCTAATCTTAAGGGTCTCAAGGAGTCTAAGAACTGGAGGGGAGATAGTGGTCGCTGTGTTTAATCATTTAAAAAAATCCTTGTTGTGCGTTGCAGTACATCTTCCTTGGGGCAAAATGACAGCGTTATCTGTCATGCCCAATCAAAGCCCGCTCAATCCCACATTATCACAACGCAGTGCCTCCACTCATATATCTCGTGTATCTTGCATACACTAGGGAATAGTCCCTCAGAGTTCATCTGAATGCAGAGAGCCTTGCAATCCAATCGTAAAACGATGAGCCCACGTGTTGTTTGGTGAGTTGATAATGCTCAGCCTCTTCAAGATGAATGGATTAGAGTGCATGTTAAGAGTAACGAAATCGATTGATTATATTCTGGACATCAGACTCAGCAGTCATCAGACAGTCATTTGAGCCTTCTAGTTTAAAAAACAATTACAGAAATTTCAAAACCAATTCAGTTTTGATGTTTTGGTTCTTTCAACTTACATCAGAGGGTTTATCTTAGAAAGGAAGTGAAGGCTCATGCAAAATTAAACTTGAAAGGGCTGTCAGGAGAGTAGAGGCTTCCTATCACAATGTGTACTTCTAGGCCCTGGTGCTGCATCTAGGACAGTGCATCTGAGGCCAGGGAGCAGCGTTTTCATCCAATTCCTGGGCTGATGGTAGTAGTTTTTATTTATTTTATTTATTTTTTGGTACTGGGGATTGGACCCAGGGGCATTTTACTTCCAAGCTACACCCTAGCCCTTCTTATTTATTTATTTGCTTAAATTTTGGATCAGGGTCTCACTGAGTTTCTGAGGGTCTTGCTAAGTTGCTGAGGCTAGCCTCGAACCTGCCATCCTCCTGTCTCAGCCTCCCAAGTACCAACATTACAGGAGTGTGCCACCATGCCTGCCACTGTAGTCAGTTTTAATGAAAACATCACCATGTAGCATAGACAAACTAATCTAAAATTATTTTTAATGAATTGGAAAAGTGGCTCACTTAATGTCTCTAATTTCTTAATTTCTTTTTATAGGTCACATTCCAGCCCCCAAACATTCCATGGGTCTGTCAGCAACTTTGATTTAAGCATAAATTAATCTTATCAGATATCCTGATAAGGTCTCGCTTGGATGGGTCTTTGCTGTTAAGAGGGTTTTGTGATGGTATTTGTCTTAATCAGATTTGGCTGATCAGTCTTTTCCTAAGATTTTTGGAAGGGAAAATAATCTAACCAATTTAGAAATCGTCTAGCACACCCATCTCATTTTACCACAATAGAAACAGCCAGGGGTTACAAAGGCCTGTCATTAGATCCCAGTCCTGGGCTCTATGGCTCTCCTGCAGTGCCTTACTGTGTTGATTTGTAGATGATATGGTGGGTATGAGGCCTGAGAAATCAGGTTCCCACCATTCCTGCTGGGGTATTTCCACACCCTCCACTGTTCTGCCACACCAGCCAGAAGTGGCAGTAGACCCAGGTTAGTCTGAGGAGACAGTGGCTCGGTGGAGCCCAGCTTCTGCCACTAGTTGGCCTGGCTCAGATCTGCCCTGCCCTGTTGTGTGGCTTTGGGGAAGTCGCTGAATCCCTTTGGGACATATAAAATGAGGACCTTCCTCTTAGGATCATAGCGAGGACAGAATGAGTGAATAATATGAATTGGTTAGAACGAATAGCCAGGGGATTGTGTACTATTTGAGGGTTTGCAAAGTATGGCCCTCCACAAGGTATTGAGTTGCAAAATCAATTTTCTGAGTCACAAATTACATTTAAAAATTAAATGGCATGATGTATAATCACAATTCCCAAGTAAAAGTATAAAATAAGGAAATTATAAAGCAATGATGAAAAAACTCAAAAGATACAAATAAATGCAAAGATATTCTGTGTTCATGGACTGGAAGAACTGTTAAAATATCATACTAACCAAAGCAATCCAGAGATCCAACGCAACCCCTATCAAATTCACTACAAATCTCACTAACATGTATGGGGAGGGAAGAGGGGGAGTGGGGTGGGATGTGGAGGGAAATACACCAAGTGATGTGTGCATGTATGTTTGTATCACTTTGAATCTCACTATGGTGAATACTTACAATGCACCAATAAAGGTATTAAAAGAACTAAATGGCATATAATAGAATGAACTAGGCCTGGCATGCTGGCATACGCTTGTAATCCCAGTACTTAGGAGGCTAAGACAGGAGGATCGCAGGTTCACGGCCAGCCTTGGCAATTTAGTGAGTCCCTCTGCAACTTAGTGAGCCCCTGTTTCAAAATAAAAAATAAAATAGGGCTGGGGGTGTAGCTCAGTAGAATGACCCTGGGTTCAATCTCCAGCACCAAAAAAAAAAAAAAAGAATGAACTAAAACATACTAGAACACATTGTATTTATGTAGGGTATTGTTTGGTATCTCTTTGGCTCTTTTTGGTGGTTTTTTTTGTGTGTGTGTGTATGTGTAATGGCTCATGTTTAGAATGTATTTCTCATTGGTTAAAAGAGTTTGTAAGCCCCCACTCCAAGAACTGGAGTGAGCAAATCTATTTTCCTGAGCACAGACCCACTGGGGTGAGCAGGGCCGTCCGGATGTGCATGTGCAGATGAGCTCTGGCTCAAACTCAAATGTGCTTCCCTTGCAGAGGGAGACCAAGGGGCAGTTCCTCATTGACCACATCTGCAACTACTACAGCTTGCTGGAGAAGGACTACTTTGGTATTCGCTACGTGGACCCAGAGAAGCAGAGGGTAAGAGTCAACCTCTGAATCAACGCCTTTCTCTGAGGGACCCAGGCTGTGGGGTACGGTGGGGGTTCCTCCCAGAGCACTCATGGTGCCTTGTTCTCATTGCATATTGGTCACAGGAAACCACTCAGCCGGTGGATGTGTTAGTGGAAGATGTAAGCCCTGTCCCCACTGGACTGGATAGAGCAGGAGAAAGGAAAAGTTACCTTAGGGCTTTCCAGAAAGCTTCTCCTACCTGGAGAGAAGAGAGAATATTCCTCTGACCTTTGAACTCAGGGTTACAAAGCTCCTCAACAGTAGCTGTGTAAAAATATGATATAGAGAAAATCTCTCAACCCCTTACCATAAAATGCTACTGATAGGGGAATGAGAGTGAGAGCTTAGAGGGTATGGTGTTTTCTTTGGGGATGATGAAGATGTTTGGAACTTGGTATAGGTGGTAGTTGCACCACATTGTGAATGTTCTAAGTACTGCTGAAATGTGTACTTTAAAACAGTTAATTTTATGTCATGTGGATGTTATAGTTGGATATAGAAGGTCCACCAGGAAAGCTTATGTGTTGGCAATGCAGCAAGATTCAGAGGTGAGGCATGGCTGGAAGAGGTGGGTCACAGTGGAGGTGGTCACTGGGAGTGTGGCCTTGGGGACCACATCTGTCCCTGACCCCTTACCCCCGCCCCCTGTGCTTCTTGCCACCGTGAGTTGAGCTCAGTTTCCTTCTGTTGCACCCTGACACTGTGATGTTTCTGCCTTAGAGGTGGCTGACAATGGACTGATCTCTGAAACCATGAGCCTGAATAAATCTTTCCTCCTCTAAGTTGTTCTTATTAGGTATTTGGGTCACGGTGAGGAAAAGTCTAACTAATACATAAGGATTTCACCTCGGCTAAAGAAAAGCTTTTGGCAGATGAAAGGTTAAATCACTTCAAAAGTTGTTCCTTGGACATCACTAAATTTGGCAGCCCCCATTGTCTTCCTGCTTCTGGACACATCTACCCTTTCTGGCATCATTTGGTGGGTAACAGCGAGCAGGCAAGTCTTGCCTTCCAAGCTGGTGTCCCGGCCTTAGTGTGTGCAAACATGACATGCTCTGGACATACAGTAGTGTGTGGACCCTATTTCAGACTTCCTAAATCCCTCACACCCAAAATACCCCTGGAATTTCTGTCCCGACTCCTGGGGCTTGCTGTTCTTGCAGCCCTGCTGTGCATCCCAGCTCTGTACCCATGAATTCTCTGCTTCTTACAAGTAGGGCATGTGTGAAGTGGCCTTGGGGTAGCCAGTGGTATATGTGTGTGTGTGTGGGGGGGGGGCAGGATCCCTCCACCTTCTTTAATTTGCTTTCTTCCTCTCTAGTGTTCCTGGTTTTCTTTGGCTCTTAGTGTAGTATTTACTGATCCAGTACCATGAGAAAATCTTGCAGAGTGTACTTTTGTAAAGGAGGAGGATCTTAAAAGAATAGATTAGATTTCCTTCTGGAACACAGGGGAATATTACTTAGCTCTTGGAGTCCTGCAGGATCCATGCTCATATGGAGAGATACAATGAAGTGGCTTGGAGGAAGGAGGTCTTGGCTTCCTATAGAACCTGCGGTTACTCTTTAATGGGACACGTGCTTACCTGGATAAAGAAGGCTGGGTCCATTGGTGAGGATGTAGGGTCCACCTGGTGTCAGGGAGAGAATTTGTGTGGCATTTACTACTGAACAATAGTGATTCCCAGACCTGGCCCTGTAGCAGTATCATCTTGGTGTGTGCTAAAAATGCTTAGTGTGGACCCTGTTCCAGACTTCCTAAATCAGAATCCTTGGGGCCAGGGTCAGGAACATGTATTTTAATACAGTCCTATTCTAATTTTGATGCAGCCAGCGCAGCTTTGGTCTTCTGACCATGGTGGAGACCTTGGTATAGGTGGTGGTTGCATTCATACACATGACTCCTGTGAGGATATTACATTTGCATAGAGAGTAAAACAGTCTGAAAAGTTGTTTACCTATCCAAGGTCCCACAGTTAGTAAATAATGGAGTGAGTATTTGAATTTAAGCTCATGGTTCAAAGTCCCTGTGGGTCAAACAGACTAGACCATCTTAGTTGTCTAATCACCTGAAAATAGATTATTTTATGCACAATTTCATTCTAAATTACAAGAAGCCAGGGTATAGGAGTAATTCTAGGTACTATTAGTGGAGCATCTATGATGTTCTAGGAATTTTACACACATAGTTTCTAGTCTTCCCAAAAATCCTGCAAGGAAGCAGGAAACCGAGGCACAGAGGGGGCCAGTGGCTTGCCCAAGGCTGCACGGTTAGTAACTGTTAGAGGCAGGATGGGATTTGAACTCACATCCTTTCCATTCTGTCTCCCAAATGAAAATCTGAAACAGAGCCTAAGCCTTTTCTGTAAATGGCCAGATAGGAAATATTTTCAGCTTTGCGGCTTATTCAATTCCGTCTCTGTGGCAATTACTCAGCTCTGCGGTTCTCATGGAAAGTGACTGAATACCTAAATTAGTGGATATGTCTGTGTGCCATTAAAACTTTATTTTTCTTTACTGACCACTAGAAAACAGGCAGTTAGCCATAGTTTGCTGACCCCTGGCCTAGGCAATAGCTGAAAAACACTAAGATGCACAAGCCTTTTCTATGTACCTCTTAACCCTTGCATTGGGGAGATATTGGGTAACATATTAAAAAAAGTCTTCAGAATTGGAATCAGAGATAGCAATATGAGCATATAGGTTTTTTAAAAAAATATTATAAGCGGGATATGGTGGCTCACGCTTGTAATCCCAGTACTTGGGAGGCTGAGACTGGAGGATCCAGGTTCGCAGCCAGCCTCAGCTACTTAGTGAGGCCCTTTGCAACTTAGTGAGACCCTGTTTCAAAATAAAGAATAAAAAAATAGGGCTGAGGGTGTAGCTTGGAGGTAGAATGCCCCTGGGTTCAATCCCCGGTACCGCAAAAAAAAAAAAAAAAAAAAAAAAAATATATATATATATATAGATAGCTACACAAACAAATATAGAATAAAGGTACATGCAAGACCTATTACACACACACACACACACACACACACACACACACACACACACACGTTTCTATGCTCTGCGCACTAAGACTCGGGCCTTGAAACAACACTACCACAGCAGCAATGAATACACCCAGATGTTGGTTTCTAAGTATTATTCCCCAATAAAACCAACAAGGGCTCTTTGCAGAAAGGACTGATTCTGGGGCTGGGATAGGGAAATCACAAGGTGAATCTGGAGTATCTTTTGGCACCAGAACCTAAGTAGGTGCTCAGAAAATGAAAGGATAGGACACTAGATAAAGCACTGTGCCAACGCTAAAGAACTGGCCCAAACTGAAACAACTGGAGTGAATAAAATAAGTAACAGTAGAACTCCTTTAGAACCTACAGAATGAAATAAATATCCACAAGTTTGTATTGATGTAAATAATTGAATAAATAAGTTAAAAGGGGAAGATGGGGCACCTCTTTCTTACAGAAGAATTCTAATTATTAAGTGTAGAGGGCTGGTGTGTTGTGGTGCATGCCTCCCAGTATTTGGGAGGCTGAGACGGGATGATCACAGGTTTGAAGCCAACCTCAGTAACATAGAGAGACCTTCAGCAACTTAAGGAGACCCTATTTCAAAATGAAAAATGATGCCGGGTGTGGTGACACACAGTTGAAATCCCAATATTTGGTAGGCTGAAACAGGAGGATCTCAGGTTCAAGGCCAGCCTCAGCAACTTAGACCCTCAGCAGCTTAGTGAGACCTTGTTTCAAAATGAAAAATAAAAAGGGCTGGGGTATAGCTTAAAGGTAGAATGGCCTTGGGTTCAAACCCCCACTACCAACTAACTAACTAACTAAATAAATAAATGTAGAGGAAAATAGAGGATCACTGTTAGAACAACCCATTAATAATTGTTGCAAGCAAGAGTCATTGATGAGCTGGGCGTGGTGGCGCATGCTTGTAATCCCAGTACTTTGGGAGGCAGAGACTGGAGGATCCAGGTTCGTGGCCAGCCTCAGCACTCGCTCTCTCTCTCTCTCTCTCTCTCTCTCTCTCTCTCTACTTAGTGAGGCCCTCCACAACTTCGTGAGACCTGGTTTCAAAATAAAATATAAAAAATAGGGCCGGGGGTGCCCCTGTGTTCAATCCCCGGTACCGCAAAAAAAAAAAAAAAAAAAAAAAAAAAAAAAAAAAAAAAAAAAAAAAAAGAGTCATTGATGAATCCTAAAATTAGTGGTCAAAAATTGGAGGAGAAACAGGATATTTGCAGAGTCTCAACGTGTTCTAATCCCTCCTTTTCAAATACAATTGGCAAAATAATAACTGGACAGTGGAAACACCTGGCAGGCACCATTTTAACCAAGAGATCACGGTTAACGTCACCAGTTAAAAAGACACATGGAGCTCACGCACCTCCAGTACGATGCACTGAGAAGGGCGTGTGGTCTCCGTGGCATGCTTCCCAGTGATGCAGAGCCTCCATCAACTCTGCAGAAAGCATCGAACAGACCCAACGTGAGGGGCATTCTCTAACATGACTCACCAGAACTCTTCACTTAAAAGTGTGAAGGTTGTGAAAGACAAGGAAAGACCAGGCAAGCACCACAGATGGGAGAGACACATCAAATAAAAGAAAGCAATGTGGGATCCTGGATTGGATTCTGGAACAGAGAAAAGTATAGTAGTGGAAAAATGGGTAAAATCCAGATTCAACCTGCAGTGCAGTGAGCGCTCTTGTGCTAATTATTGGTTTCTTATTTTCATGATTCCACTGCCATTATACAAGATGCTGACATTAGGGGAGGGTGAGTGAAGGTCATACTCCACTCGTCTTGCAACTTTTCATATGTCTAAAATTATTTTTAAGGTTAAAAAAGGAAGGCTTGTGCATGTATGTGTGTATCACTTTGAACCTCACTATGATGTAGAATTACAGTGTACCAATAAAAGTATAAAAATAGCAAAAAATTTTAAAAAGAAATAAGAAGAAAAAATTGCTCAGAAAAAAAAGAAGTCTTTAGGTTGATGTGCTTCATTGTTCTTTATATTTTGCCTTGGTTTAGCTTAATCCTTAAGGTTCATACTCGGTTAGTAAATTTGAAGAAAAAATGGGGCCTACCCCCAAACAGAACTGTCTGATCAGTTGTAGCCAGTAAATTGCTTAAAGGGGTACCTAAAACCTGTTTTTTCCCCCTCTACACCATACAGGTGCCATAGCCTTTTGATTTGGAGGCTACAATGTAGGTAGAGCTTCTGTGTGGGTTGCAGGGTAGTTGCTGCACAAAACTGCACAGACTTTGGATTCAGAAATAATTTAGAAATCCTATTTCTGTTGGTAAGTCGATGATACTGATGTTAAATGGGTTCAACAGAAGCTTAGAACTAGGAGAAGTTAAAACAAATAGCACTGAGTACAGTCTCCCTCCAGGCTGTAAACCAATCACAACCAAGCCCTGGTATGAGTCCTCTTCTAGCTGGGCTGGAGGTGGGCACTTTCTCTACTCTAAGGCACTGGGGTGGCTTCCTTAGCTGGATTTGGGGCTCAAACACTTGGCTAAGTTATTTAACCTCTCTGAGTCTCTATTCTGATGGATGCAACAGATAAAACGCTTCCCTTTAGGAATGATATGAGCATTAGAGATAAGGTATATAAATGATTGAACACATGGTATATATTGACTACATAGTATGTGTTGTTTTAACTACTAATTGTTGCTATTATTATTCATACAGTCATTATGCATTGGCTAGCTCAAGGTGAGGAACTATAACCATGATTAGCATCCCAAACCTATAAATGTTTATAACACTTTATTTTAAAGGTGGAGGGCACTGTTAGATCTTTGGAGAGACAATGTAGAAAGTGAGCCTTGAATAATTAGAGAAATGGACTCACAGGAACAAAGACATGCTTATATGGGAGTCTTACACAGAGACTAGTTGACCAACACTGTCTCTTGTCCTTTTTCTTAGTGGCAAATGAAGCTGATAAATTATTTGGGTAGAAAGCTAATCGAGAGAGAGACAACCAAGCTAGAGAAACCGAAGTGGAACTTACCTCTGCTATGTGGCTGGTGGTTTGCCTGCAACCCTTCCCAACTCCATTGATGGTAAACCATTGTGGAATATTAAATATTTAGCATTATTACATTTGGAACACCATATGTTTCACAAGATGTCTCCTGCCCCATATGCTCTGAAAGAGGACTGAATCAGTAAATGATGACTATCTTTTGCTATTTTAATAGAAAGAGCCCAGAATTTCCATTATTATTATTCTTTTATTTGATGTGGGGAGGGATAGATTGAATATCAGTCCTTAAAAATCCCCTGAGTTCCTGCCACATTCATCTTCTTTTTTTTTTTTTTTTGCGGTACCGGGGATTGAACCCAGGGGTGTTCTACCTCCGCGCTACACCCCCGGCCCTATTTTTTATACTTTATTTTGATACCGGGTCTCACAAAGTTGCGGAGGGCCTCACTAAGTAAAGAGAGAGAGACAGGGAGAGAGAGACAGAGAGAGAGAGACAGAGAGACAGAGAGCTGAGGCTGGCCGCGAACCCGGATCCTCCGGTCTCCGCCTCCCAAAGTACTGGGATTACAAGCGTGCGCCACCACACCTGGCCACATTCATCTTCTAAGGAACTTGTGTGATCTGAGTTGCCTAAGATGAGGGGGAAGGTGGATAGACTTCTACCCACTTTACTGACAGAGAAAGCTGGAGCAATATGTCTAGAAGTCTTAGAAAAAATAATTCCAGAAGTACTACCTAGTACTTGGCTTCAGTTTTTTTTTTCTTCTTAAATCCAGCATATGCTTTCTGCCACTTTAGCTCAGGTAATTGGATACTTTCCCATGAGAAAGATGAGGTTTTGGAAAAATTAGCTGGATTTCCTAACTCTCATTTCTATGCCTATGGTTTGAGATGTCCATTGTACGGGATTTCACCTCTTGTTCTTTCGCCCTTTTCCATTCCCCAAACCCAGCTAAGTGCTTCAGAGCTGAGGAAGTGCCCTGCCTCCAGCCCAGCCAGAGGACTCATGCCAGAACTTGGTTGTGGTTGGGTTGCAGCCTGGAGGGAGGTTGTACCCAGTGCTCTTGATTTTTAACTTCCCCTAGTGCGAAGTATCTGGCAAATCCACTTAACCTGAGTGTCACTGACCTACCTAACACAGGATGGCTCCGACTGACACCCAAAGACAAGGGATTCACGTTGGAAGCCCACACCTCTGGGGGCTGGCTCTTCATGTGCCCAGTGATGGGGCATTGTGTGTCATATGTCCACCAGACACCACAGGGCTAGGATGCTTTCTGATGGGAGAATGAGCTGCGGAATCATGGATACAAGGGCACGCTGAACCCTGGTGCCTCCTAATATAATTGCAGCCCCAAGGTTTTTTTTTTTTTAATGTGGGCAGCCAGAAAGAACCAGTGAGCCATTAGTGAATTTTATTAATAATGGGAAAAGACTTTGTCTGTGATAGAGCAATTTGCTTTTTCTAGAGGCACCTTGGGGATGTGGAATGGAATAAAAATCAGCCCAATGATTTGAGATTTCACTCTGGGGACGGTGCCAGGAAGCCAGACAGCATTCTGTCCCACCAGCTGCTCCTGCCTTGGAGAGGCTGTTTCCCGCTCCTTGGATAATTGCTTCACAGATGCTCATAACTGGGAACAGGAGTGGTACCTAGGATTTAGGGCAGCCCTGTGTTGAGGAGTAGGGTCGTTCTCCTGCCTCAAGTCCCTGCTCATTAATTCTTCTGCTTAATGAGTTCCTTTTGGTTTTTAAGGATCAAGAGGCATTAAAAGTCAAGACTTCCTGGGTGCTCGTATGTTGGGGGGGTGGATGAGTACAGGTAACCTGGCTGTGTAGGTGAGGACTTTGGACACTCAAGTTATAATAAAGAGAGCACTATCATAATATCCCTAAAACTGGGTCTATTGTCTAATGGTTCAGTTGTGGTGAAGGTATTAACATTGCTGGATTTGGGAAAATTGTCAGAATCCTTCAGCAAAAAGCAGAACTTGGTGTCTAAGTAAAACGATTGCTCATATTTGGCTCTGTCCGTATCTGATGTCCTCCGGGAAGGGAGAGAGACACCTGATGAAAGTCCTGATCTGGAAATTGCTCAGCAAACCAGGATGTCATGATTTTATGTGGGAGGGGAAAATGCATGGACTGGTTATCTCATTTGAACCAGAAGGCAGTCATATGAATAAGGGAGGGAACAGGAAAATGCCATGCAATCCCCGCTTGAGTCAGGAAAAAACAGGAATATCCAAGGTAAGGGTGAGGTTTTCCTCTCTTTGTGGTGGGAAAAGCCTAGGCAGGAATCAGTTAGGGAGATAAGGCTTAAGGGCCACCACTAGGGAGAGGAAAACATTTGCTGGAGGGTTAGCAGCCAAAAAACCCCAGAGCTTCCTAGAAACCAGTAGGTTTGGAAGTTTCAAAACAGCTTTAAAAACCTTTAGCTTTTATGTCAGTCTGGGAAGAATATAACTGTGAGGCATAACCTGGGAGAAATAAAGACAGTATAGGTGAAGAAAAGACCATTTGAAGTAGACTTTTGTTTCTTTCTGATTGGGTTTCAGCAGATTTCTTTCAAAGCTCAGTTGTGATTGTGTTACACGCATAGAGGGTCATAATGAGGAGCTAGTGTTCTAGTTATCTTGCTGTGTAACAAGCCTCCCCAAAGTTTAGCGGCTCAGAACAATGCATGTGTATGATACCACAGTTCTGTGGGTCAGGAATTGGAGCAGGGCTCAGCTGGGTGGTTCTTCGGCCCCTCATGGTGTTGGCTGGGGTGTTAAGCTGGTGGCTGCTCTGGTCTGAAGGGTCCAGGACATCTTCACTCATGTGCCTGGTGCCTTGGTGGGGCTGGCTGGAAGGAGGGGGCTCAAGGCCCCCTCTCTCAGCTTGTCATGTCAGAGCTTCTTTAGCAGGCTGTCTAAACTCTGTCTGTGGCTATTTAGGGATCCAAGTAAAAATGAAGTCAACCACCAAATAAGCTGTACAGGAAAAAGCAGGTTTTGAGGGAGAGAAGATACGTTTTGACCATGTAGAGTTTGGGAAGCCTGAGTGATATTAAAGTGGAGATATTCTGTGTATAATTGAAAATATGAGCCTGGAACTTTTTTTTTTGCAGTACTGGGGATTGAACCCAGGGGCATTCTACCTTCGAGCTATACCCCCAGCCCTATTTTTTATTCTTTATTTTGAAACAGGGTCTCACTAAGTTGCGGAGGGCCTCACTAAGTAGCTGAGGCTGGCCACGAACCTGGATCCTCTGGTCTCAGCCTCCCAAGTACTGGGATTACAAGTGTCAACCACCACACCCAGCTGAGCCTGGAGCTTAATGAGGAGTTTTAGGCCACAGAAGGATATTTTGGAGCCAATGAAGTCTTTTATTACTTCAAAGACCCGGGAACTGATTGTAGAGTGGAGGGAGAGACTATTGAATGAGAAGAGAATTTGAAAGCTAAGGAACACCATATTTTAGAGGGTGACCTGGAAGGAGAATCAGCAAGGAAAATGGACAAGAAACAGAGCAGAAAGAATAGAACAAAGAGAGAGACTGATTCTCGGTAGTTATGGACTTAGTTAAAGGGAATGGGTTGCAGTTTAAAGCACTAGGGATGGAAGATCAGAGGGCCAAACTGGGAGCTTTAGCACCTAACACCAGGAGGACTGGGCCAAATCTCTCCCCATCACTTTCTGGTTGTATGATTTGAGCAGACTCCTTACTTTTCTATACCTTTATTTCTTCAATCCATAAAATGGGGATACAAATAGCCCTATACCATAGAGATGCTGTTTTTTATTTTTATTTATTTACTTATTTTGGTACTGGGGGTTGAACCCAGGGGCATTCTACCTCTGAGCTATACCCCCAGTCCTATTTTTTTTTATTCTTCATTTTGAAATAGGGTCTTGCTAAGTTGCAGACGGCCTCACTAAGTAGCTGAGGCTGGCCGCGAACCTGCGATCCTCCTGTTTCAGCTTTCCAAGTACTGGGATTATAAGTGTGCGCCACAATGCCCGGCTAGGGGTGCTGTTTAAATGAATTAATCTACATTATCAACTTATGTATCTGATCTTATAGTTTATGCTTTAAAGAGTTTGAATACACTGGGAGTGGTGGTGCTGGCCTGTAATTCCAGTGCTTGGGAGGCTGAGATAGGAGGATTGCAGGTTCGAGGCTAGCTGCAGCAACTTTTTGAGGCCCTCAGCAATTTAGCGAGATCCTGTTTCAAAATAAAAAATAAAAAGGGCTGGGGTGTGTAGCGCGGAGGTAGAATGACCCCGGGTTCAATTCCCCGTACCAAAAAAAAGGGGAGGGGAGTTTGAATAGGCCTATGGGTCTTGGTAGTATTCGACTTTAGAACAGTTTAGTGATAATGTTATTAAATTTATATGACATGACAGCAATTGCTACACAGTGAAAAATTCCGGAGTAACAAGCTTGAAGGAATCCCATAATTTCCCTTATGATTGGATTTAAGTGTCCTAGTATACTTTAAAATAATCAGGGATGATTGCTTTTACAACATATTGCGATTTCAGATTATAACTTTTTTTTTTCCTTGAGAATACACCAAGGATTTCTTGGATGTAGGTTAGGGACTGGCATGCAAGGGTCAGGATGGCCCTCCCTCTGTTTTTGTGAATAAAGTTTTATTGGAACACATTTACTCCTATTCATTTATGTATGGTCTATGGCTGCTTTTGTGCTCCAAAAGAAGAGTTGTATCGTGGTGACCAAGACCATATGGACCACAACAATCAAATATTTACTATCTGGTCCTCATTTTGTGTGTGGGTGCATGTGCACGCAGACATGTGTGCACGCGCGCGCGTGCACACACACACACGCACACTTGAAATCAATGAAGAGTATGGAGGCTGCTGAGTGTTTTCATGGATGCTTAAGCTTTCTTAGACTTCCCGTTCCCTCCTCTGCTTTTCACGGTGTTTCTTCTCCTGGTGGTCACTTATATGTTGCCCATCCTGAGATTCTAGAATACAAAATCAGTTTTGGCTAAAGAGGTAAAAATGACTACTCCAGAGCAATGCTGTTTTTCTTACGTAGGCTGACCTCCAATTGGACAATAACTTTGAGCATTCCTACTCTGCAGATTTATTGTTTCTTGTTGCTCTTGTGTCACAGATTTTACTGGAAGTGGAGTGGGATCCGTTGGCAGCGGCAGGTGGATGACCAGGGCCTGGCTGTAACCGTACCATCCAGAACATTGTTAAGACACATTCATACACATGGCGTTCTTTCTTCCCCAGCAGAAGCACAAGGGCCTGTAAACGGCATATGTGGTCTACACAATGCAGGGACTGGGTTACTCTGGGCTTTGTCCAGGTGGATGTGAGAATCAGGCCATCTTTTTAGGGCTACCATGGGAATTGGTCAGGCTTTGGATCTGATTAGCACTGAGGGAAAGAAAAAAACAATGACCTGCTTGGGACGGGACATTCATTCTTTTTTAAAGCCCCATGGATTATTTAACACATTTCTCTAGGCTGCAAATTACTCTGCTTTAGGGCACCAAGGGTTTTGAGAAAGATAACAGAGAAGTGTGTAATTTATTCTGTAATCCTAGGCAGAATCAACTTCAACAGAAGCCAAACATTTGAAGATAACTAAGTGTTATATTATTTACTTTTGGAAGCGTTTTTTTTTTTTTTGGTCTTAGCAGCAACCAAATTAAAAATCAATCTACTTAGTCACGAATCACCAATTCACACACACCTTCTTTTTCCCCAAACAAGCCAAAATTAGAATATATGAAAGATATGCACCATTTCTTTGATGGGTTAGAGAAAAATGATCTCTTAAGGCTAAATGCAGCTGGGCCTAGAAAAATTAAAAGAAAGAAAGACTTGGCAATGTCCTTGTCCTGCAGGTGCGGAGAATGTGGACTGTTCAGAGTGAAGGAGTCTGAGCAGTTCTCAAGTCGGCTCTCCACCTTCCTCCAGCAAGACTGCAGATATGAAAGTCAGGGCGCAGGAGGTTGAGGAATCTCCATGCTTTTTATTTCCTTTGTGTAGCCCCCTCCTATGCATCCTCTTTTTATTTAAGCTTCTCCCAATCAAAATAAATTTGTCCTATAAGAGGGCTTGGAATGTGATCAGGCTAGATTATCAATACTAAAAACTTCCTTAAATTGGAACCTCCCACAGAGGCTTTGTAGGTTTGTAGAAGCACAAGGGCCTGTAAACGGCATATGTGCCGTTTAAGGCAAAAGGAATAAACTTGAACTTAAGGCAAAAGGAATAAACCTTCAAGGGGAATATTGTAAACGCACAAAGGGTACTAATTGGTGAAAAGTTAAGAAGACTGCATCAGGGATGGTGTCTGGTAGCAGACCTCGAGATAAAAATTCTAGTTAGGAAGCCGGGCGTGGTGGCGCACGCTTGTAATCCCAGTACTTTGGGAGGCAGAGACCGGAGGATCCGGGTTTGCGGCCAGCCTAAGCTCTCTCTCTCTCTCTCTCTCTCTCTCTCTCTCTACCTAGTGAGGCCCTCCGCAACTTTGTGAGACCCGGTTTCAAATTAAGGTATAAAAAAAATAGGGCCGGGGGTGTAGCGCGGAGGTAGAATGCCCCTGCGTTCAATCCCCGGTACCGCAAAAAAAAAAAAAATTCTAGTTAGGGAGTGTTCCCAGGGGAAACAATCTTGTAGGATAGCCGGGAATTGGGACAGAGAAGAAAAGGAGGCCAAGCAGGTGTGTGATGTTGGGCAAAGTCTTACAGAGAGCGCTTCCTTTATCTCCCAGGGGAGCCCTGGACTCATGGTGGGTCATGCTTTAGAGTCCTGTCCAAAGGGTCAGGGTGTAGAGGAATTTATGCTCCTACTCTGTCAGGCATTAGTTAAGAGCTACGCTGGCCTGCAGAGAGAAGGATAGGTTAGGGAGGCCAAATTCTCTACCCTGCAATGGATTCCAGAACTTAAGGGGCAGCCTTCCTAAAAAGAGAAAGATTATTGAGCCCTGACCGTATCTGTTGCAGAGGCCTTCCTAGTACCTTCAAATTATACTCAGGGTTGCGTCCTCTGGTTCATCTTACTCCCTAAACTAATTTTGTAGAATCAATGATGGGTCTCAGCTCCCTTAGACTTTGGGATTTCTATTCTAGGTGAGAGTTGAGGAAATGAAGATTTTAGCTACAGTAAACGAGCTGCAGATCCAGATATTTGGTTATCAGGCTTTTCTTTCTGCCTCTCTTAGGGAATATCAGTTTCCAATAGGGAAACAGACATTCTTCTTTTAAAACTGAATAGCACATATTCCAAGTAGCAATGGAAAGGAAAATAGCAATGTAATAATTATTCTAAGACTTGTATCTAATTACCAAATGCACTGCATCATGGTTGTTATTTTTCACACAAGTGTAATCCATCTGTACCTCTGGCAATGGTGGGAGCTGTTGGTATAGCCTGGACTCAACTTCTTTGGCCATTTCATAACTAATTGGAAGAATGAAAAAAGGGAGGAGAAAAAGAAGGAGATGAAGAGAGAGGCAGAGGGCTGACAGCTGGCACTGCAAATATATAGATAAATAATCTCTTAAAGTACAACAGAAGTGCCTTAGCCAGTTTTTCCATCTCTGTGACCAAAATACTTGACAAGCACAACTTAGAGGAAGAAAGGTTTATTTGGGTTCATGGTTTTTGAGGAGCAGTCCATAGTTGGTCAACTCTAAGGCAGAAAGTGTAGCAGCAGGCATGGAGGAGAGATGTTGCTGTCACATCATGGTGCCTGGAAGCAGAGAGAGAGAGCACAAGAGGAGGGGACTAGGGCCCATATCTAGTCCCTGCGGCCACACCCCGGTGACCCAGCTCCTCTAGCCATGCCCCACCTCTGAACCTGCCTGCATTGGGGACCATACTTTCAAGTGTTGGGGGGATATTCTAAACCTAAACCATAATAAAAAGGGAGAGTGAGGTGTGGAGTGGGGAGGACGAAATGAACAAAAATGGACTCCCTGAGAGCTGCCACTGCATGAGCTAAGGAGTCTCCCTCAGCCAGCATGAAGATAATGCCAACAGCTGTTAGTTACAGGTCCTCACTCTGCATCATGCTCTGCCCTGGGGCTTCTTTATGAATTAACCATTTAACCCTTATGAGGATGCTGTGAGCGACGAAGCCCAGGGACTTGCTTGTGGTCCACACAGATACTCAGTGTCAGGGATGGGATTTAAATACAGGCAGGTTAGCTCTTGGGTCTGACCACAATGTCAACCTTGTGTGCTTAGCTGGATTTCGTATCTGCCTGTCATGTGGTGAAATTCTTCCTTTGGAGATTAAATTACATGAAATCCATCTTCATCCTCTGAGTGGAGCTTAACTACCTATTTTTTAAATTAATTTTTAATTATTCATGTAATACACCAAAACAGGCATAAAGATTAATACTGAAGTTATAGTTTCCTTTGACCAACACCCCTAAATTTATGTCCCTCTGCCCCTATTATCCACTTTAGTGTACTGCTTGCAATTTTTAAAAATACATTTAGATGCCTGTATATGTATTCTTTGACTATATGGTAGTGTTTTGTACTTATTAAGAAGAAAACATTAATTATATGATAGAGGAGTTCAAGTCTTCCTAAATTATCTCAATTTATGGCTCTCTTAGTGTCTTAGTAATTATTTCATGGTGTACAAGAGACTCTCTAACAATTCCATCTAATAAGAGTTAAATCCCAACAACTTAATAAGTATTTATGTCCTAACAATTTAGTAGTTATACATAATTTGTGAGAAAAATAGTACTTTCAATTCATTTTAAAATAACCACAATTACCTAATAATGGGAAGTGTGTACCTGTTGGGTACCCCTGGGATCCTATTGGACATTTCCACGCTCATTGCCTGTTCTGTGCCTATTTTTGTGTGGTACTTGCTTTTTATAACAGCAAGAACAGCTTTGGAAAAAAATGGCATCAAGAGGAATCTAGCACAATGTAATATTGGAACTGTGAACTCCCTCAGGTTCATAGTTCCCACGGTGCTGACAGATGTCTGGTATGGCTGTTTTTCCCTGGGGGACTAGCCATAGCCATAGTTATAAATTTTTCAGTTCATTATTTTTCATCCCACAATGTACTTTACAGATATTACAGTGTGCCTTATATATAGAGGTTTACTTCATATAAAACACTGCTGCAGAATCACCTAGAATATGAGCAGACCACAGCTTGTTTACCCATTTTCCTGATGGCCAGTAATGTTATTTTTAATATTTTGTAATCTTATGTGATTTCTTAGTGAGGATTCTTCTTATGCACCCTTTTGTCACATGGGTGAATTAGAGAATAAAGGATTTGCTGGGTCATAGGCCATTCAGGTTTTTTGTTTGTTTGTTTGTTTGTTTGTTTTAATGAATACTAACAAATTAAGCTTGGCCATCTTTGAAGAAATGATCTCCTATAATCCTTTGAAACATGGTATGGCAGACATAGCCAGTCTCTAGTGGCATGGCAGACATAGCTAGTCAATAGTGGCATGGCAGACATAGCTAGTCAATAGTGGCACGGCAGACATAGTCAATCCATCATGGTGTCATGGCATCATTCTCTCTGAGTCTTAACCCAGTATTGGAACCCTCCTCACAGCCTCCTGACTTGTCATTCCTGGACTCACAGAGAAGTTGGAGAGACAGGTTGAAGTTAGGCAGAGAGGGCGAAGGAGTCCAAAGGATGCCAAGCAAGGAGCATTTGGAAAACCTCTTTATAATTCAGATTTTATCTGCAAAATGACCAGGGATTGTCCTCTGTGAGACAATGGCAGTATGTATTGCTCTCGGGTTGCTCTTATTTGTTTCTTGCCTTAGTTATAAATTATCCTATTTATTTCTAGCAAAGTAATTTAATCACTAGGGATATCTTTTATTATTCTCCTCCATGAAGTCCATTTATAGGAAGATGTGGTCTACCCATTAAATTGTACTTGTTAAATAAAAGTGATGGCAGCACCAAACAAGCATTATTTTTTATATTCCAGGGATTGCGTGTCTTACATTTATTAGCTTTTTATTTACTTTTAAAATCCTCACAGAAGCCCTCTGAGGTAGATACTATTACTCTTCCCATTTTATAGTTGTGGAATCTGAGATGTAGAGAGTTTAAACATTTTGCACAAGGTTATATAGCTAGCAAGTGATATAATGAATTCGTTGTCTGCTGTTAATTATAACTATTTCTTATTGGAAGGGAATAATAAGGATTCCAAAAATGAGTAGATATACCTTTGGCCAGAAGCAAGCTTTGTCAGCTTGCCAGGGCAACAGGGTCAGGGGTAATATATGGTTTTCTATTAGACTTTCCACAATGTTGAAACTGTTAAAAGAGTCCTGTTACTGTTTTTGAAGACTGCAGAGATCCGACATCCTAGACTGAGAATAACTGATTTGGCCACTTAATTTTTCAGTTGCTGAGAAAACAGGGAATGTTCATCAAAGAGAATAATGCATTGTAGTGCAAACAGATCAGTGGGAGGCTGCATAGCTGAGAGGTTGAGGGCCCACTCTCCGGAATCCCCCTGTATGGCTGGCTTCACCATTGATTAGCTGGGTGATCTCAGACAAGCTGTTTAACATAATGATCCTCAGACTTCACTGGCAAATGGAGTGGTTGTGAGACTAAATAAGATAGCACATAGAAATTTTTAAACTTTTTTTTCCCTGTGGTACTGGGTATTAAACCCAGGAGATACCCATCTCAGCCTCCCAATCCCTACTGGGATTACCACACCCAGTTTCACATAGAAACTCCTAAAGGGCACCTGGCACTTGTCATTCCTGGAGTTAGTTGGAGAGACAGGTTGAAGTTAGGCAGAGAAGGGCTAAGGAGTTCAAAGAACTCCAAGCCAGGAGCATTTGGAAAACTTATATATATATTTCAACAAATATAGCACTCAACAAATGCTAGCTTTTATTCAACTTTATGGGTATGCATTTCTATCAAACAGTAAGGATAATACAGAATAATACAAAACCTTGAGGCTTACTGGGTGCCACAAAGGAGGTACAATGAGGTGTAAGAGCTCAACAGATGGTAAATTTCCTCCTCTTCTTTCCTCTCCAGCATCAAGTAGGCAGGGTGTCCCATGAGGGAGGACTCCCTGACCTCATGATGGATACCCACTGGCGCTCCCTCTTATCATCTTTATAAACTGCAGGTGTATAAAGTGATTCTTCCTGACATTCCCTCAGCAGCTTCAGGGACATCATGATTAGTGATCTCAAAGGCTGTCCGGCTCTCAGCATGTCAAAGTGACCTTTGTATGTGGTGCAGAGAGAGCCAGCCACTGGGACCAGTTTGGTGTCTGCTTCAAACAAATGCCTGTCAGTAACACGACTCTGAACTACTCAGACCTTTTGGCTTCTTTGTTTTGTGTTGGAGCTGATTTCTTTTCTTCATGACCTCAGGCCTCTGATAATAAGATATTTAAAATCATTTGTTCCTCCCTACTGTAAAGGAAGCATTGCCTGTGTGTGCAATGTGTTTCATGCTGACTTGTCCAATGTTGCTCTTTGAGGAGGTTGGCCTGGAAGAGGAACCAGTGCTGGTGTTGTCTTGGACTGTGACTCTTTGAGGTCATGCGTGTCAAATGCTCCAAGTCTTTAGCCATTTGCAGCTTCCCTAGAGTCACCTAGGAGTCATCTAGAGTTACTAGAACATCCCACTTAAGTGTATATTCTCTCTTTTGTCCTGCTCTTCCAGCAGCTGTATGACTCAAATATTACTCAGAAACTGTTAATCCTCTGTAATTTATACCCTTGTCTGTGTTATTATTATTGCTGAGCTGTTTATGTTGGTGCTTAGAGGTTGGAACACTGATGAATATCTATGGAACCAAGGCTGTACCTTGGACTTCCTTTTAGTATTAAGTAAATAATTTCACCCACAACCTGTTTTTTTTTTTTCTCTCCCTAGCACTGGCTTGAACCTAACAAATCCATCTACAAGCAAATGAAATGTAAGTGTCAATCTGGTTTTATTTTGCTATAAATATCCAAAGATAGATTCTGTTTCTTGATAAAGTTTCTCTTGCCAGGGGAAGAATGGGTGGAGTTGAAGATACGTGGGTAATTGGGGACTTCTCTTTCCCAGTGAGAGCTGTGTATCTCACCCTCCTTTTCTCTGACTTTGCCCCTCCTGCCCCTGCAGCTACTAGTCCTATAGTCCTCTGTGCCTCTTCCCCTCCACACCATCTTGCCCTCATATTTCATATTCAAACAAGAGCTTTGGAAATGGATGAGTAAGTAGCCCTTAAACATAACTGCTAGGTACCGTGGTTCCTTTTGGTTGGGGGCTTGCTAGGAAATGGTTCAGGGTGTCATTGCAGTTGTGAGGGAGATGGAAGAAGCAGGTTTGTTTAGAAACTAAAATCTTACCAATAACTTTACTGAATACTGTTATTCTTTCCTACTCCTTCAACTCCAAAAAGGAGGTAAAAATATATTTTTCTTCTGGGAAATTGTTCTAAAGCTCTGATGTTCTGAACATAACGTCTCTCTAGAATCCTTGATCATCCACCAGGGGTGTCATGAAGAGGGTGTTGATTGGTAGACCGGGGTGACAGGATTTTTTTGTTCTGGTCAACCGTGTCAGGCTATAGTCACCCTATTTTTTATACTTTGGGGGAGAACTTCTCAAATGCACCTCAGAAATCCATTTATCCTTCTCTATGTCAACTTTCCCAGAGCTCTGCAATTCAAATAATAAATCATTTTCTTATCAGAGATCAGATCAGTTATATCATGTCACTTATCATTCAAGGGGTTATTTTCTTCCTCAAATATGAAACTATTCTGGGCAAGGTTTTCAGGCAGGAGAAAGAAGAGACTAACATGTATGTATTCCGTAGCTTTCTTTTCCTTCTTGTCCCTTTCCCGCCTCCTCCTATCCTTCAAGAGCAAACTCTGCTTGGCCAGTGCAAGAAGGATGTGTTGAGATGAGAGCAGGTGCGTCATCAGGTGTGGGAAGTCCAGGAGGGCAGGCTGTTGGGTGAGGCTGACGCAGAGTTGAGGCCTGCATCCCCATAGAGGTAGAAGGACAGAGAGCTCAGGAGGCTCCATATAGGAAGGTATGCAGGGAAATGAGAATGAACTCACATGCTGGAGGAAAAAGTAGCTGTTGTCTAGCTTTTCGCCCTTAACTGCCAAAAGTCAACATTTTTGTTTATATATTTAAAAATATTGAATCTATTTTCCAGTAATCTTATTTATATTGAATGGTCCTTTGACTTTGGTTCTTAAGTGTCATGCAATGTTTTCCATAGGCCATAACAAGTTTTGAAATATAAATTTATCTTTAAGTGTATTCCAACATTTAATAGAAGGAAAAGTTTAAAAGTTTAAAATTTGCGGGAAATTAAAAACTCGCAAGGAATTTGCCACTTAAGAACTTTGTCTCCACAGTAAAGCAAATCCAAACAACTAACTGAAAAGGTATAATGTATAACAGAAATGGTTTAAAGATTAACATTTGACCACTGGTCAGTTTCAGTCTAATGGCAAATGCGATCAGAATCTGCAAACAAGAATAGTGTAAAATTCCATTTCCAAACCAGACAAGGTGGTTCACTGCTTCAAAGAACTGGCCAGGGTCCTATCCATCTCCCAGTCCCCTCTTGTATTGCTAAGGACACTAATAAACAAACATTATATAATTTTCTCAAGATCACAAACCTAGTTTTGTTGTTGTTTATGATGTCTTTTATCATTAAGACTTTCTGTGTTCTCACATGTGTATCTTAGAAATATCAACTTTACTGTAAAGTGGAAAAAATATTTAAACCAGGGCTTATACATTGTGACCTCGAAAAACTGAGTCCAAACCTTGTGACTCATCCATGAATTTATCTGAAAGATCTGGTTGCAGAGCCCAGGTATCATCTTCAGGTATGGGCACGCCTTTTATGCTGATTGCCTTTTAGTAGGCTACACATGCATAATTCCTCAGAGAAACTGTTTCTCAGATTCCCATTTCACTCACAGAGGATGGTGGACATTCAGGTCCTCTGCTCTGATTCATTTTAAATTTTGGGGGTGCTGGGAATCGAACCCAGGGCATCACACATGCAAAGCACACACTCTACCACTGAGCCACATCCCACTGAGCCTATCCCTGCTCTGACTCTTTTAATATGCTTCTGACTACAGGTGTTCCCAGGAAGGATATTTCCCAGGGTTGGCTGAAGGTCAGATGTCCTGATTAACAAATCTTGTATGATAGCATTATTCTTTCTTTCTTTTTTTATTGGGGGAGGAGGGTATTGGGGATTGAACCCAGGGGCATTCTACCTCCAAGCTACACCCTCAGCTCCATTTTTTATTTTTTAATTTTGAAACAGGGTCTCATTAAGTTGCTGAGAGCCTAAGTTGCTGAGGCTGATCTTGAACCTGCAATCCTCCTGTCTCAGCCTCTCAAGTACTAGGATTACAGGCATGTGCCACCACACCTGGCTCATTATTATTTCTTAGTAATTTAAAAAACAATACCATGTTTGTGGTTTTTCAAACAGCTGAGATAGGCTTAAAATGAAGATCAAAACTATTTCCTTGAAACACAAGTAGCTCAAACAAAAAGGGCACCCTGTTTCCCAATATAAATATTATAAAACCTGGGATTCCAAGATGGCGACTAAGGGAGACACCACGTTGTGATCACCATGAAAGCAGCTTCTCGACAAGAGAAGAAGAGCAACAAAAAAATGAACTAAAGAACAAAAAATTTGAAACGTGACAGAATGAAAGCCAGAAGACAAAACAGAGGATAGTGAAAAGCTCCAAGCACCTTACCTAGGGAACGGCGGTGGCGCCATCTTGGCCAGACCACGCCGGCAGCTACAGGCATTGTGGCTTCCACACTCCGCCAGCAAGGAAGCCAGAGCCCTGTTGTGAGTCCAGCAGCCACAGATCAGCAGCAACAAAAGCAAGCAGCAGCTCACTCCATGCTCAGTAGAGACCTGATTGGAGGCAGTGACAATAGCTGCAGTGGTGCCATCTTGGCAGAACTACGCCGGCAAATGCTGGCATTGCAGCTTCCACACACCGCCAACAAAGACGCCAGAGACCTGTTGTAAATCCAGCAGCCACGGATTAGCAGCAACGAGGTCAAGCAACAACTTGCTCCACACTCAGAAGACACCTGAATGGCAGCGGCAACAGTGGCTGTGGTGGTGCCATCTTGGCGGGACTGCACCAGTGGCTACTGGCATTGCAGCTTCCACACATCACCAACAAAGATGCCAGCAAACTGTTGTAAATCCAGCAGCCACAGATCAGCAGCGAGGAAAGTGAGCAGCAACTTGCTCCACAGAGACTCGAACTGCAGAAGCGGCAGCAGTGCCATCTTGGTTGGACCGCGCCGGCGTTTACCGGCATTGTGGCTTCTGCAGGCCACCATCAAAGAAGCCAGCAACCTGTTGTAAGACCAGCAACTGTAGATCATCAGTGACGAAAGCGAGCAGCAATTCGCTTCACACTAGGCAGAGAACCAAGTGCATGGAGGCCTGACCAGGGCATGGCTGAGCCCACCCTATCCCCCAGAGATTAAGAGCAGTGCTCAATGAAACCGTAAATCAATGAGCCACCCCAGGGGGAGACCACCCAGCACGGCCACAGGGACTTGCATGGAAAGCAATGGACTCGGAGGATCTGAGACTTTGCGGATCATCCCCATGGAGGTGGGAGTGGGGTCTGCTGTGGGACACATTAGATGCACGGATAAACAGACAGCCACTGGTGACATTTGGGTGGGACAGACCTACAGCTCACAGGTCCCAGAACCTTGCAGGGTTTCCAGTAGGACACACATAGAACACACAATCATGGTACCTGGGGAAAAATTAGACCAACCCAGCCCTCTCTGTGGAAAACATGGAGTTCCATGTTTGCACAAAGTCAGGTCAGGGCGACATCCACTGCTTCTGTAGGCAAAGAGAGACACAAGCCCAGGGCCCACCTCTGGTAACACCCACCATAGGTATAGACAGAGAGAGATGTAGGGACAGCCCAAGTACATGGAGACCCATGCTTGCAGTGAGAGGGGCACTAGCAGTACTGGGTGCTTGCACAGGCAGTGAGAGGCACCAGGCAAGGGTCCCAATCACTGAAGGAGACCAAGAATTGGGCCTACAACGAGCAAGTGAGAATAACCATTCAGTAAAGGCTATTCACCTTTAAGTCTCACCTATTAGCAAATATCTACCTCCAGAATAAGATACTATAAAGAGAGAGAGATTAGACATAGGAAACATCAAAGGGAGAGAGAGCTACCAAAAGCAACAAAGATATAAACTTAAGAACCCTGAAATCATGAGAAGGAAGAATAGCAAAGAAACAATGAGCTCCCACAACACCACAACAACAGAATCCGCCAACACAGAAGTGCAAAGATTGCCAGAAGGACAATTCAGAACTTTAATAGTAGAAATGATACAGGATTTCTGAAAAGAATTCAGAGAGTGCCTTAAAGGAATGAAGGATCAAATAAACAAAGAATCTGGCACCCTGAACAGGAATCAAAAAGAAGTTCTGAAGGAAATGCAGGATGCAATAATTGAAATGAAGGCATTAATACAAACTATCAACAATAGACTAGACCACATGGAAAACAGAATCTCACTTTTAGAAGATGACCTCTCCAAAAATGAACGCATAGTATATAATTTAGAAAAACAATTCAACAGCATGAATTGGACATGAAAGAGATCTCAGCCAATCTTAAAAGAGTAAACCTAAGAATAATAGGCATAGAAGAGGGAATACAAGCTGAAACGAAAGGAATCAATAATCTATTCAGAGAAGTAATATTAGAAAATTTTCCAAGCATAGAAAAAGAGGTTGACATAGGTACAGGAAACATATAGAATCCCTAATAGACAAGATCAGAGAAGAGGTTCACCAAGCCATATAATAATCAAATTGACTAATGTAGATAGAGACCAAGGAGAGAATCTTAAAGGCAACAAGAGTAAAAGACCAAGAAACATTCAGAGGCAAACCAATAAGAATCACCCCTGATCTTCCAAACCAAGTCATGAAAGCCAGGAGGGCATGGAGTGATATATTCCAAACTCTGAAAGAAAACAACTTCCAGCCAAGATTTATCTACCCAGCAAAGATATCCATCAAATTTGATGGGGAAATAAAAACCTTCCATGACAAACAGAAGCTGAAAGACTTTATGTCTTTCAAACCAGCACTAGAGAAAATACTCAAAGAGATTAATTAAAAAGAAGAAATAACAAAGAAATGCCAGAATCAGAGAAATAATGATTACCATCAAACAAAAAACTAGGGAAAGAACAAACACCATCTCAAACAGAAATTAAAACTCAAAATGTTAGGAATTAAAACTCATCGCTCAATAATCATGCTGAATATAAATGGCCTCAACTCCCCAATCAAAAGACATAAGGTGACAAAATGGACTAAAAATCACAACCCATTTATATGCTGCCTGCAAGAAATGTACCTTACAAGTAAAGATACTCACAAACTAAAGGTGAAGGGATGGAGCAAGGTAATCCATGCTAACAGAACTCAAAAACAAGCAGGTATAGCAACTATCATATCAGACAAATTAGACTTCAAACCTAAACTTATCAGAAGAGACAAAGGTCATTTGTTACTGGTAAAAGGAACAATCTAGCAAGGATATAACAATAGTCAACATTTATGCTCCAAACATAGATGTAACCACTTTCATAAAAGAAACTCTTCATGACATTAAGTCACATATAGATCCCAATACAATAATATTGGGAGACTTCAACACTCCACTCACACCACTAGATTGATCTTCAAGACAAAAAAGGTCAGTAAAGATGCCTCAGACCTAAGGAACACCATAAACCAAATGGACCTACTAGACACAGAATATTCCACCCAATTACAGCTGAATTCACATTTTTTTCAGCTGCTCATGGAACCTTCTCTAAAATAGACCATAAACTAGGTCACAAAGTTCAGACCATAATGGAATGAAACTAGAAATCAACTATAAGAAGACCCAGAGAAACCTCATAAATATGTGGAGACTGAACACCACATTTCTGAATGAGGAATGGGTCACAGAAGAAATAAGGGGAGAAATTAAGAAATTCCTAGAAACAAATGAAAACAGAGACACAACATATCAAAATCTTTGGGACACTCTGAAGGCAGTATTAAGAGGAAAATTCATAGCACTGAGTGCTCACATAAGAACAGAAAATCCCCAAATAAATAACCTAATGACACACCTCAAAGTCCTTGAAAAACAGGAGCAGTCTAACCCCCAAACCAGTAGAAGACAGGAAATTATTAAAATCAGGGAGAAATCAATGAAGTAGAGAATAAAAAAATACAAAAAATCAACAAAACCAAAAGCTGGTTCCTTGAAAAAATAAACAAGATAGATAAACCACTAGCCAACCTAACCAAAAGAAAGAATCAACCCAAATTACTAAAATAAGAGATGAGAAAGGTGATATTACCACCGACAACATGGAAATCCAGATTATCAGAAAGTACTTTGAAAAACTATACTCCAACAAAATTGAAAACCTAGAAGAAATTGATAAATATAGATATAGAAAATTTAAATTGACCAATAGCAATCAAAGAGATTGAAGCAGCAATGAAGAGCCTACCATCAAAGAAAAGCCCATGTCCAAATGGTTTCCCAGGTGAATTTTATAAAACCTTTATAGAAGAACTAATCCCAATACTCCTCAATCTATTCTGTGAAATAGAAAGAAATGGGACTCTCTCAAATACATTCTGTGATGCCAACATCACATTAATACCAAAACCAAATAAAGACAGCTCAAGAAAAGAAAACTACAGACCTATATCATTAAAAAAAAACTATTTTCTTTTTTTTCTCCTTATCTACCAAGCCCACCAAAGAGGTAACTATTGTTAACAGTATATTAAAAATTTTTTAATTAACACATAGTAATTTTACATATTAATGGAGTACAGTGTGATACAATTATAACATGATCAGATCACCCTATCATATATAAAGTCTATCATAAATAGCAATGAGATCGATCTCTTCAAATTGTTTTTCACCTTGCAATTTTTTAATAATTAATTTTAGAGATTTTGCAATATCTGTAATTGAGGACTGGTATTATTTTAAAATTGTTTTCTGGTGGCTAATTGTGTGCACATATATAATTTATTTATTAATGGAGATGAAGGTTGTTTCTAGGATTTTGCTATTATAAATTATACTATAATAAACATGCTAGTATACCTTCTTACATTTTGTGAAAATATATCTGTACTACGAATTCCTAAAATGTATCAAGAGGTGACACATTTTGCATTTCCTTAGTGATAAACTTCCATCCAAGGAGGTGGTAGCAGTTTATTCCCACTAATGTTGTGAGAGAATGCTTCTTTCCATGAAATCTTATTGAAAATAGATATAATTAAACTTATTTTTATGATGTCTTACAATTTATCAAGAGGAATATTTATTTAATTGAAATCCAAATTAATTAGATGGTTACTTGAGTATAATAATTTAAATTGGGATGCTTCTTAAATTGAAGTCTTATTTCTCCTTTGAACTTCAGAGAGACACTATATTTTATTTCTAAAATTAACATTTGGTAAAATTGACTTTATTCTGGTGCAGGGGTCTATAAATTTTAACACACATGCAGATTTTCATGCCCAGTGTCATAGTTAGAACAGTTTCATTACCCCCCAAAATTTCTCTTGTCTAGTTACACCCCACAACCACTAGCAACCACTGATCTGTTCCATACCAGTAGTTCTGTCTTCTGAGAGTGCCAAATAAGTGGAACCAATAGCATGTAACCTTTGAGACTGACTTTTTAAATTCAGTATACTAAGATTCACCCAAGTTTTTGTGTTTATCAATACATAGTATCGAAAATCAATGAGAGTAAAAACTGGTCTTTGGAAAGATCAAGAAAATTGTTCAACCTCTAGGAAGACAGAGGGAAAGAGTAAAAGAGAAGATACAAATTGCTAGTGTCAGGAATGAAAGAGGGGATATTACTACAGACCCCACAGAATAAGTCTAGGCATGTAAATTTGATAGCTTAGATAAACTGGACCAATTATTCAAAAAGCACAAATTACCAAAACTTATCCAATATTAAATATATACCTTGATTAGTTTTATAACCATTACAGAAGTTAGGTTTAAAACCTTCTAGAGCCGGGCATGGTGGTGCATGCTTGTAATCCCAGTACTTGGGAGGATCCTCCTTTGGAGGATCCAGGTTTGCGGCCAACCTCAGCTACTTAGTGAGGCCCTCCATAACTTAGTGAGACCCTGTTTCAAAAGAAAGAATTAAAAAATAGGGCTGGGAGTGTAGCTCAGAGGTAGAATGGCCCTGGGTTCAATCCCCAGTACTGCAATAAATAAATAAATAAATAAATAAATAAATAAATAAATAAAACCTTGTAGAAAGAAATCTCCAGATCCCTCACTGTTGCTGCTGTTGATGCTAGAACACCCTCCCCTGCTCCTCAAGCCATAACGAGGAGCCTCTTTTGGAATTTTCTGTCAGAAGTTCCAGGTATCTCCTAGGCCCTGGCCAGGGGATCCCAGAGGGGGGAGAAACATGAACTCACAGCTAGTTCAGTGGTCTTTTGAATTCTCATCTCCTTTTTCCATCTGCCTGCTACTGTTTGCTTTTCAGTCCTTAAATAGCTGCTGCAGATACTCTGTCCAGATTTCATAACTGTATATCATGAGAAAGACAGGGTGGATGCAATTAGTCCATCCCACCTGGAGCTGGGACCTCAGAGTCAAACTTAAAATCATTCCTTGTCTATTAGGTAAACATTCAGATAGGCTGAATAGTTTGGGCAGTGTTGAGGGATTATCTTTCTCATTTTCCTATGCCATGGCATGCCCATAGGTACAAGTATGGACTGAGTTGATTCTTTTCTGGTTTTCACAAGCACTCAGATAACATGCAGCCTGCAAACCAAGTGTTAATGGAAGTGGCATACTTTGAATGTCTGTTTATCAAAGTTCTTGCTTTTTATAAAGTAATGTTGCTTTGCAGCCTAACAGTGACTCTTTTCACCTTGAACCTATAGCTTTTAGCCTTGAGCCTGTGACTGTGGAATGTAGCCTGCATGTATACATGTAGTGGTGCACATTGAGAAGATAGATATTGTGCACTCCAGAGGATTGATGGAGCTGCACATATTATATTACCGTGAAAAGGCTTTAGAAAGTTAGATGCTATGACTCAGATATACAGAAATGTCATGTTATTTCCCTATGATTGAATTCAACTTGCTTGTGAGCACCTGCTTTCTTCGAGGGCAAAAGGTTTAATTTTATCATATCCATGCAACTCTGGATCTGTTGGTTTAGAATTTGATCTCTTTCAGAAAATTGCTCATGCAATTCATGAGTTAAATGTAGTTGCTTGACATTGCAACCTCCATATTGGAATATTTTTCCCACATCAAGAGCTTACCCCCCCCTCCTCCCACGGTGGCATCATGAGGCAGAAGAGGCTTAGGTACCAAGCGACCCCTCTCAAGTGCGCCGTCCTCTGTCCTTCCCTGGCGTGTCCCATGTGTTTTGCCCTTGGTTGTTCACTTCTTTCCCCTGCATCCTCTCTGGATGTGACGGGCTCTGCCTGGCCTTTGAGTGTGCCTGACACATGCCGCAGAGGCCCAAGGTCTCTCGCTTGTTGGTGCATCTATCTGCATTCATTGCTGCTCAGCCTGGGAGAAGCTGTGTATACCACCTCTGGTTTCTTCTTCTGTGCTTAAACATGCCATACTGCTAAGTGTTCAGGGATCTCCAGAGTTCCAAGCAGAACATTCCCCCTCAACTGCTCTGGGATTTCTTTTGTCTCTCCACCCCCTTCCATTCAGCTAAGTGCAAAGTGTTGAGTGCAGGATTCCTTCTCCCAACAGGCTCTCTGCTGGGTCCTGGCTGGTGCCTGTCTGAGCCCTGATTGGCCCAGCAGGGTAGTTACGATCTTATTCTTGCTCTCTTTACCAGACATTGCCTTGCTGCCCAGACCCCGAAGGGGGAGAGGTTCTTGGAAATGGCCTCTGTATGTAAATCAGGGTGGACTCCAGCCTCTGCATAATTCATGGTTCCCACTCAGCCACAATAGCAATATTGAGTCGAGTTGAGTTGCTGGATGATGTCTATGGCGCTCCTTCCCAGAACTGTCCCGCTCTCCCTGGTAACCTGAGATGCTGTCTCCTGCCTGACTCTGAAGGCAGTGTTCTTGGTACTTCAAGTTTATGTGCACTTCTTAGCTTTCGGGCATCCTGCTTGGGGCTAACCTAACAAATAGCTCCCTGGCTGATGAATGAGCTCGTCAGTGGGGAGCACAGACAGGGAGGGAGAGGGGGAGAGAGAACCAAAAGCGCTGGAATGGAAGGAAAGGCCCACCCAGGTCCTGTCCCATTCCAAGGCCAGTTTGGATGTTTGACGCCCAACTCGCTTTGTCCTTCCGGTTGCTGTCCTTGCTCAGTGTGTTAGTTTTCTGGCCATACAAGTGATCACGCGCCTGGTGGCTTAAAGCAACAGAATGCATTCTCTCAGTCCTGGAGGCTAGAGATCTGAAATCAAGGTGTGAACAGGGCCATGCTCCCTCGAGGGTTTTAAGGAAGAGTCCTTCCTTGCCTCGCCCAGCTTGGGCTGGCCTCTGGCACCCCCTGGCATGCCTTGGCTTGTAGCTTCTCTCCAATCTCTCCCTCCACCTTCAGGTGCATTGCACTCTCTGTGTCTCACTGGGTCTTTAGTCCAAGTCTTCCTGACCTTTCTCTTATAAAGACATGAACCATTGCATTCAATGGCCCCAAAACTTAGTATGACCTCATCTTAATTAATTACATCTGCAAAAATACAGTTTCCAAATAGGGTCACAAGGTGGTTCCAGGTGGATATGAGTTTTTAGGGGAAAACTCTGCAGCCTGCCACACTAAGAAACCCCCTGTGAGAACTCCCAGACTCTTAATATTTGTCTTTCCTTTCTGGGTGGCCTTCCTGTCTGCTTTGCGTCCCATTCCTCTCTCCCTTTGTTCTTTCTCACTGAATTTGATCATATGTTTGTGACAAGACAGCTTTACACATTTTATTTCTCCAAATGCCCATAGTGACAGTAACCCTGTTTCCAGACCTGCTGGGTCAGCCTATCCCACCGTCTTCATTCCTATACACATACATGCCTAGTCATATCTCCAGTACTGAGTTTGGGAGATTTAGTCACCTGGTCCAGGGTTTAATACAAGACTATGCATGTAATCGGTTCATAGTAAATGCTTGTCAGCTAGAATTGTGATGCTGCTTTTGGGGAGCAAGGGGAAATTCAACTGCAATGTTCTTTAAAAACAAACAAACAAGCCGGGCGTGGTGGCGCACGCTTGTAATCCCAGTACTTGGGAGGTGGAGACCGGAGGATCCGGGTTCGCGGCCAGCCTCAGCTACTTAGTGCGGCCCTCTGCAACTTTGTGAGGCCTGGTTTCAAAATAAAGTATAAAAAATAGGGCTGGGGGTGTAGCTCAGAGGTAGAACGCCCCTGGGTTCAATCCCCAGTACCACAAAAAAGAAACAAACAAACAAAAAACAATGTAAAACACCCAACCGAATGAAATTCACTACACAATTATTTTTTAAATTCTACTGGCCTCTCTCCTCAATTATCTAAAGTTCCTTTCCCCTGCTATTGTCTCTAGCTTTCACACATGAGAGAAAACATTTGACTCTTGACTTTCTGAGACTGGCTGATCTCACTTAGTATAATCTTCTCTAGTTCCATCCATTTTTCTGCAAATGACATAATTTTGTTCTTTATGGCTGAGTAAAATTTCATTGTGTATATATACCATAATTTTCTATTAACCATTCATCTGTTGGGATGGAAAAAGGAAGAACTAATGAATGAAACAGTTCAAATTGCATTATGCCTATGCATGACTCTCACTGTTATCGAAGGGAGGGGGTGGGTAGCAGGGTGGGACCTGAAGGGAAAATCACTCAGACCTGTGTGCATGTTTATTTATATGACTTTGAACTTCACTATGATGTATAATTACAATGCACCAATAAAAGTATATATGTATATATAACAAAACAAAACACAAAATCCCCAACTAATGTGGTTTAGGTTTAGCTCTTTCCAGTTGACTCTTCAGGATGCTTCTTTCCAGGAAGAGCAACTGTGATTTTTGTTCAAGCCACAGAGGGTTCCATGACTTACAGCCTTGGAGGCTAGTTCCTCTCATTCCAGTGATAGTTCAGTGCGTCTGGCCAGGTATCGCTTTTTCTCCCAGGTTCAGCTATTTCACCATCCATGTTTGATCCTTTTCTCAGAGTGTTAATGCAATGGGAGCCCATCAATGGTTTCTACATTGTGCCCTTTCTTTATTTCTCAATGTGGAAAAAGGTCACAGGAACAATAGCAATGACAAAAACCCTTATTTTCATAGCATGCACTTCTAAATGATGTGCACATTTGACAAGCCACAGATTTCTAATTTTAACTTTGTCCTTACGGTGCAGTGGTGGTGACACTGACATCAATTTGACTGGGTGCAGTGGGGGGGGTCCTTGGGCTTCAGGGAGGATCCCGCACTCCTCCTTGTGGGAAGAAAGCAGGAGGGACAGGAGCCTCTCCTGCCTTAGTTCCTTGGGGCGATACTTCAGGAGCCTCCTTCTTCTCTCCAGTTGCCCATGCTCTTTCCTAGAGGCCCCGGTGATTCAGAACCCCACGTGTGTGGCTAGCACAAATGTCTCTGTGAGAGCCGAGACGGGCCAAGAGGTTCTGTGCTTGGTGTAGGAGTACTGAGTGATTCGAACATGGGCCAAAGGGAAAGGAAAACTTTGTCTTTTTCTTTGGTTGGAAATCCTTTATAACCACTGATTCTTGAATGCACTTTTATGGTATAAAATCTCAGTAGCAAGTTGTATAAGTAGTTGAGCATGGATGTTTTAATTATTAGTATTATGTGTTGATTGACTCCTGAGGGGTCCGGTTGGTTATGCATCAGCAACAGCAGACACTTGCCCTGAGTTTCAGGTGTTTTTGATAGCTTTTTGGCTAAAATTCTTGACTCACTGCATGCCAGGCTTGGGCATCAAAATTCTCTTATAGATTATAGAAATGCCAAAAAAATCTCTTTGTATGTACATCTATTTCATGACTACTTCATCCCCACTCTCCCCTGAAAGATGACCATCCCCCTCATACTCTTTCAACTGAGGTAAAGGGCCAAATAAAGTTGATGGTTCTACCTCAACCATGCCGGGTCCTTCCTGGCACATTAGCGTGATCACGTGCCGAAGGCTGGGTGCTTGGGTCTCATTAAATCGCACCATCCCCTTCGTGGTCTTTATCAAGGTTAATAGGCAAAACCCGACAGCCACCTATGTGGTCTGCAGGTGAAAAACAGGTTTCACATTTTTAATGGTTGAAAAAAATCAAAAGACAAATAATACTTGGTGACATATAAAAAGATATAAAATGTGAATTTCCGTGTTTTATTGGAACCCAGCCATACCCATTTTTTCCATATCGTCTGTGGTTGCTTCTGCACTGAAGCAACTGAGTGAGTGGCTGAGACAGAGACCAAGAGGCACCCAAAGTTGAAAATACACTGTGGCCTCTACAGAGAAAGTTTATTGACCCCTACTATCTGTGGTTGGTCCCATTATTATTCCCATTTCACAGACAAGGAAACAGAGGCCAAGAGTGTTAACTTTGGTCAAAGCAATTTGTTCAGATGATGAACTTGAGATTAGAAGTGTTGGACCCTGGCATCTCTTTTCAAGCTTCTGAACAGGCACAGGCAGCCAGAGAACTCAGAGACCCTGGGAGGGCAGTCACGTGGCTTCAGCAGGAGTGATGGGAACATCCCTGTCGTTGATGCTGTAGCAGCAGTTGTCATTAAAGGGTAATAATCATTTCCAAGGGGAAGGGAGCAGGCATCCATGCAGCCTGTGTTCTCTGGGGCTGACTTACTTCCGCATGTCCCAAGAGCTCTCATTGGGTGCAAGTGAACAATGCCCTCCTGTTGGTGTCCAGGTGTCACCTCGCACATGTGTAGCTTGTGCTTCTGAGCTGCACAGACACATCCATTGGTATCACTGAGCATGCATGTGCACAACAGGGATGTGGGTGCCCTCCTCCACCCTCACTCCAAACACAGGAGGAAGGATGTTCATTTGCTCAGGAATAAAAAGGTATCGGTTGCATGTAAGAGGCTGACAGCCCCCAGTGCCAGCTTGGGTTCTCCTTGAAAGCAAGCTTCAGATTTGTGGGGGATATGATCTGTTACTGTCTGCAACACCAAAACCTTTCTCTGGAGTCTGATAGTCTGACAAATTGATCACTTTTGCTATTGTTATTGTTGTTCTCAAAAGAGTCCCAGAGGAGGGAGGTCCAATCATGTTTCAGGTACAGAAATTGCCCTGAGACCTGACAGAGCTGTGGGCTTTATGCTTGAGTCTGGGAGAGATTTTTCTTAGCTGTAAGCCAGAATTATATGAGAAAGATCATTCGTTTATATGTATATTTCTGAAGTTATGCTTTTTATTTTCCTGTGATTCTTTATGATGACTGGAGGAAGATTTCTGCATTTTAAGAAAAACTACTAAATGATGTTTCTCTCTCAAAACCTCTATTTGTCTCTAAGAAGATTTGAGTAAGGTTGCTGGTTAAAAATAGAAACTCCCTTTTTCCATTTCCACCCAGGAGCCCGCTCAGCTAATCATTTCCTCTCCCCAGCTCAATTTCTGGGCAAGATCTCAACGCGGAGATGAGAAAGTCTGTCTATGCTTTATAAACGGCTGGACCTCTCCTCATGTTCTCAATGTTAACCAGCTACCAAAATGATCATACCCTGGGATCTGCTGATGTGAATGGGGCCACCGAGCTGTCCTGAGGAGACACTTGGCCTCCTCAGCCCTGTCTGGCAGGCATGGGTCGGCTGGGAGAGAGGAGTCCTGTGGTTCTCAGAGCAATTACATACTCCTGGCATTTTTAAAATGGGTTTTGCATTTTTCCCCCTTGTCTGCTCCTCAGTGGTATTCTCCGTTTTTAGCTCTTACATGTTGAGGAAATGTAAACACTCAACTGGGCTGTTGAGTTGAGCTCAGTTCAGTGTTTCCCATCCCCTCCCTCCCATTTCCACCTCCCGTTTCCTTCTCTTCTTCGGGTAGGAGTGTTTATCCCAACAAAACAAAATCTCAGCTGAGCATGGTGGCACACTCCTGTAATCCCAGTGCTTGGGAGGCTGAGACAGGAGGATGGCAGATCCGAGACCAACTGCAGCAACTTAGTGAGGCCTCTGCAACTTAGTGAGACCCTGTTTCAAAATTAACAATAACATAGGGCTGGGGATGAAGCTCAGAGGTAGAATGCCCCTGGGTTCAATCCCCAGTACAAAAAAAAAAATTCTCACATTTTGATAATGACCCATGTGTGTGTGCCAAGAGCTCATTTGATCCATCCAAACACCTCTGAGAGGTAAAGTAGAAGCTGCTACTGTCCCCTCTTCCACAGCAGGAAACAGGGAGGTAGGTGGCTTGCTCAAGGTCACTGCTGAAAATTCCCTTTAAAACTTGGGGTCTCATCCTGTAGGGGACAAGGTGTTCTCACCATCCTGTGTGACCCGTTGTGGATGCTGAAGCCTGAGTATCAAAGTAGAGATGGACTGCCACGAGGTGACCATGCTGACGGGTCTAGTGACAAGGCACACTGGCTGTTCATGATGATACTGCTGGGGTGTGTCCCCATGCAGAATGTGGGTTTTATTGGTCCACAATAGCTCCTTTATCAGATGATCCATCTACTGATTCCGCACCAAATGTTTGTGCTTGGCACAGATAAGCGGCATCCTTTACTTCATCTCTTTTCCCATAGCTGAAGAATAAGAAGATGTGAAAGTTGGGCTTTGCAAAGACACTTGGCAGCTTGCAGAAGAATCTCTCCACAGAGAGATTCAGGACCTTGGACAGATCCCAAGGAGTAAATGTGGGCTGGCAGGTGGAACTGCGAAGCATCCCTTTGGCAGTTACACAGCTGGTGTGGGCATGTGCCAGTGCTCAAATGCTGGCTTCTGACCCCAAATCAGTGTCTGCTACACTTGAGGGTAAAGACAGCACCCCTATCTCCTTGTTCAATGACTTAACCATTTTAAACGTTTGCCTGTCTCTCCTTGTTTGGTTTTCTAGAAAGTAAAAAAGAGAAAAGGGATGAGAAGAGGAACAGAAGTGGAATCTACTCTCACCCCTTAAATCCTCCCTGCTTTATTCTTCTCTATAGTGCAGATGGCTTGGCAATGGCCTGCCTATGACAGTCATTTTGATTTTTATACCTGTTTACCCCACTAGAATGTGTCTTCTATGAAGACAGAATTTGTGTCTGTTCATAGTGGCAGTTAGTTGTACAACAGCTAAAACTGTGCCTAGAAGCTATTAGATGCTTAATAAATATTTGTTGATTGAATTAATTAATCTCCCCTCTAGAAGTAGCTATTATTACTAACTCTTGAGCATCTGCATTTGTTCGAGATGTTGAGTGGCAAGAACAGAAGTTGAGAATATAGGACTAGAGGTTTTCAAAATGCAAATCCCAGGAATTGCTGTGGTGACTTGGACTATGGACTTTGTCAATCAGTATTTTAATTCTATCAGAGGAACCAAGGGGCAGAGGTGATGGCAGGACCTGGCTGTTCACCTAGATAACTGCCTTGAGGCTTGAGGGTCATTGTTCATTAATTCATTCAGCCAGACAGGAATAAAGTCAATCTTTTAATAATAATTAGCTCTGGGGATAAGAAGCTGAACAAGACATATAGGTCTATACCTTCATGAATCTTGTTATCCACAGCTAGATCAATATTTGGGGCAAATTATCTTTTTAGCCTTTTCTAGCTTTGTGAAGAAGCATTCTTAAGCTTTACTACTTTTTAAATAATATGATTTTTGAAAATATACTTTTATTGGTGCATTGTAATCATATCATAGTGAGGTTCAAAGCGGCACAAACACATATGCACACAGCACTTGCTGTATTTCCATTTGTGTCCCATCCTACTCCCCCTCCCTCCCTGTACATGTTAGTGAGATTGATCGTTATATCTTCATATATGGGCTTACCATTTAAATAATAGGATTTTGCATCTAGAACCATGAGTTCTTCCAGAGGAAGGCCTCTGCCCCAGGGACCTCTCTGGGCCTGGGTGATGAGGTTGAACTTGTCAGTGCGGGTCCCTGGGGTTACTACTGGTTCACAATGCTGGAAACAAGTGCTCTTTTTAATGTACAGGGAAACTCTTTTTTTTATTGGCCACATGGGGTAAATGATACTGGATGGATATGAACAACACAGTAGGGGGTATATGATGGTAGAAGAAAACAGAATGTTTTGGACTTGAAAAGTACCCCCTCCTGTTTTTTTTTCTGCTACCAGCTATCATCCTTCCCTGATAATGGGTCTTGTGATGAATGTATCATTAGCACCATGTATTAATTTCTCCTGTGATCACATCCCAGCAAATGCAGGAGGTTGTCAGAGCTCAGTGGTTTTTCTATGTGACTTAGTGACAGCATATATAAAAGAATGAACAGTGTAGTCTGTTATAAACTCTGAGTGAATCAACACAGAGGAGGCAACGATTATGCCCAGCAAACCCTGGGGCCCCGTGCTTGAGGAAGCACAGAGCGGAGAAGAAAGGACTCCAGGGGAGGGCACTCAGAACTCTTTCATACAAGGAGGAGTTAAAGGAACTAGGGTGTTGGTTTTAGGGAAGACTCAAAAGGACCGTGAGTGCTGTCTTCAAAGGAGGCTGGGCTCTCAATGTGGGAGAAGCAGTAAGCATTTCTGAATCCTCAGGCCTGGAGAGAGGATGACTAGGTGGAAGGATGTCCTACACTCAGAGGTATTCAAAGATGGCAGCCTGGTAGAGACCTCTGGGCCCCACTACCTGATCCCTTAGGAGGAGCGCTAGTCCCGATTTGTACGTGATCAATTCAGATGCCTACAAAAGTCAACGCTAGGGTGTGGTAAACAGATATACTGCCCAGGTGGTAGAGAAAGGACAGCTCTAGATTGGGGACATCTTCTGTAATTTTCTTTTCCCCATTTCATCTCGGGCCAGCTGACTTTATTTTTCTGCTTCCTTTAAAACATTTTCCAATGCCTATTGATCCAACAGTTCAACTATTGGGAGCTTGTATCAGAAATACTTTTGATCTATGCGTGTGTGTGTGTGTGTGTGTGTGAGAGAGAGAGAGAGAGAGAGAGAGAGAGAGAGAGAGAGAGATAGCATTGTTTGAACTGCAAAAACATGGAAACAACCTGAATCACAGTTAAAAGGGAATAGTTGAGTAAATTTGGGTTCATCCATAATATGAACTATTATGCTGTTATAGTGAGTTAGATCTATATTTACTGTCCTGGAGACCTAGGCACGATATAGAGTTAAGAAAAACTAGAGAAAAAGTATAGTATGATTTAATTTTGAGAGAATCAACTAAAAAAATCCCTCCATGTATATAATTGTGCTGTCATATATCTGTGTGAGGATGGCAAAAGGGGGTAGAAGAATATAGATGAAGTTGTGAACAATGGTTGGAGAGTTTGGGGGTGGGGTGAGGTGTGGTAGGAATCTGAGAAACAAACAGGCAGGAATAGAGACAAAGTGAAGGGGACTGACTATCTATCTACCTACCTACCTACCTACCTACCTATCTATCCATCATCTATCTATTCATCTCTCTCTTCATTGGTTGTGTTAAATATATATGTATTAATTTATAAGTTTTTAATAAAAAATACATGAAAGAAGAAAAGAAAATTCCTTTCCTTTCATGTGTTAATCCCATCTTTGGTTCAGTTGTTCTTTTATTATTTTATTTATTTATTTTTTTTACGGTACCGGGGATTGAATGCAGGGGCGTTCTACCTCTGCGCTACGACCCCGGCCCTATTTTTTATACTTTATTTTGAAACCGGGTCTCACGAAGTTGTGGAGGGCCTCACTAAGTAGAGAGAGAGCGACAGAGACAGAGACAGAGAGAGAGAGAGAGCTGAGGCTGGCTGCGAACCCGGATCCTCCTGTCTCTGCCTCCCAAAGTACTGGGATTACAAGCGTGCGCCACCACACCCGGCTTCAGTTGTTCTTTTATAAAAATGGTCTCGACTTTTCTTTTAAAGACAATCCAGAGGTTTTATGATGAAAAGCCATCACTTAAAATTTTAATCATTTAAAGGTGGTATTTTAAACAAATTAAAAGGAAATCTAGGGAATATTTAAAGATAAAATATTTTGAATTAAACTGGATTTCTATATATCATGAAGGTGAATGACTTGAGAATCACTTGTATTTTTCTAGGTTGTTCCTTTGCTGTATAGAAAATGTCCCTTTTATTCTAGTGCTTCAGAAAAAGATGTTGCCTTTCTTAAATCTAGGGAATACAAGAGTCAAATTGGAAGCACCAACTCAGTGCTCCTAATTTGCTGATAGGGAAGTAGGACATCAAATGGAAAGAGTTCTTACACCTCTGTGTGTGTGTATGTGTGTGTGTGTGTGTGTGTATGTGTGTGTGTATGTGTGTGTGTGTGTGTGTGTGTGGTCAGTTTTTCTCTGCTGAGGTAGACAGCAAAATGCTGCTATGTTTTCTTGAGATTTGGATGCTCCCTATCAAACTGTCCTTAATAATTATTTTCCACAATAAGTTATCTTCATTATACATTCATATTTGAAGCTTATGGTTCTTTTACATAAAGAATTTTTCTATGATCAGAATAGCCCAGATATAGAGCTGGCTGGCTATTTAACCCCTGTGTATCTTCAAGGAAGAGTTTGGGGATAATAGGAATCTGTTTCATATTCACATTTGAAGTAGAGTCAGAGCTGATCTCAGGTAGCTATACTGATTAATACAGTGTCAAGTGAGCAAGTAGGTCAGATGTACAGAAACAGACATTGCCTTGATTTTAAGATGTCCATTTTATATGTCAACTGAAATCTGCATACATCTTTCTTCACTTGTATGCATTTATTAGGGTAATACTGCGAGTCAGAAACGGGCTTATAATTGAAGATGTTGGAAATCTTGCAGAATCTCCTTAGCGAATCCTTGAATTCTCGATATCTGATGCAATTAGAACATTCCAGAACCATTAACCTCACCAGAACTGCAGCCTACATAGAACTATCTTGATTCAGACAAACTAGGAAACCGTAACTGTTTATTTCCATACAGGCAACTGCCTCATGCATAGTTAATACTAAAAATCTACAAAGTAGGATTCTTGCATGGCTAACTCTGTTGGTTTTTTTTAAGTCTCAATTTTAATTCAAAGGCACCATTTCATTTTAGGAAAACTAGTCATGTATAGTGCCATTTTTCCACCTCACAGGCTAAAAAATCTTTCATGAGCCCAAAAAGCCTGCATGGTGCTTAAGGGCAATTTGTCTGTCATAAGGGGGTGGGAGGAATGAGAAGAGAGAAGGTTCTCTGGAGCTGTGACTTGAAGAGAGGGAAGGAATGGAGGTGAGCTGTGAGGTGGAAAGATACCCTGACTGACTAGGAGCTCGTATTTTGCATCGCTCTGCGGCGTGTCCTGTCCAGCGTTGCCTTGGCGTTTCGTGGTTACCATTGTTTTGTTTTCTTGGACGTTCTTTCCGCTCCTTCCTGAGAGCTTCCCTTCCCCCCCTCCCCTCCAGGCGAGCCTGTGTGGCTTCGTGGCTGACGCCCTGTGTGTGTTTGGGTCATGGTCTTTGCTGCTTATCTCATGCCTTTTCTTTATGATGTTTCAGCGCATCCACCATACACCATGTGCTTTAGAGTGAAATTCTACCCACACGAGCCCCTGAAGATTAAAGAAGAGCTCACAAGGTATTTTCCGTTTGTTTGTATGTTTCACCTACACCTCTGGCCAGCCGGGGCCTCTGCCATCACTTGGGCTGCATGGGCCTCTTGTCTAGATCAGAACATCTCAACGAAGCCGGTTCCGAGCTCAGTGTTTTGGCTTGAAATGCTTCTCGTACACTTAATTGTCTTGGGATTTTTTTTTCAAACAATTGTCATTGGGAGTGTAATTAGCTGCACCAAAAAAAAAAAAAAAAAGCAGTGGTTTTGAGGGGGATGTACTCTCTGAAAACATCTGACAGCAGAATGCTAAAAATAAGTAGAAGGCGACTGCCTTTAGGATGTAGGCAAATTCATAGCTGGAGCAGCCCCCGCCTGTCTTTTGGATCTAAGCTTTTTTGGAGGGAAAAGATCACATGACAGAGTGGGCAGCTGGTCATTCTGCTTTCTGCCTGCTAAATGACCACCCTGGGGTAGGTTTCCCTTCAAGTGTAGACTTGTTGTATCCCCGCTTTCTAAATTGTCCAGTTCTCTGACCTCCTCCCTGTCTGTCTTCCCCTGATGGGGTCATATTCAGTCAATCTTCTGGGGGTTTGGCTTTTCCAAAAAACCTCAGCAAACGCTGCCCAACAGGACACCAGGGTGGCCAGCTTCATGGTGGACAGAGGCCAGAGGCGAGAGCTATCGTGCACTTAGTTCTTGATGGAACTCTGATTTGGTGATCCCCCAAATCGTTGTGTATAATCATCTCCCAAAATAATCTGCTTAGGTGCAGATGCCAAAAAACAGATGCAAATTGCTCTCATCATCGGCAGGGGGAAGGGCTGGGTTCTTGGATGTTTTGCTTTCTTGTTATCTAGAGTCTCTGGTAAAACTTGACCTTAGTGGCGCTGAGGTGACTTTGGAAGGGAGCAGATGGTTCTGTTCTCTATTATTAATTTGCCAACAGTCATTTAGTGAGAGCTTTGTGCTGGGGGAGGAGGGAAGAGAAGAGGTTGTGTGTGTGTGTGTGTGTGTGTGTGTGTGTGTGTGTGTGTGCAGGGACAATAGATAATGGGCATCGTAAGTGGTGGTCATTATTTTACAATCTGGCTTGCTTTTTTCTTTTTATTGAGTCAAAATTCATATAACATCAATCAATTTCACCAGTTCAAAGTATACAGCACAGTGGCATTCACCCACAGTGATGGACCACCATCATGACTATCTAGTTTCAGAACATTTTCATCATCCCCCAAAGAAACCCCATACCCCATTGCAGGCCCTCCGCACTATCCCCTCTCCTAGCCCCAGGCAAATGCTAATCCACTTTCTGTCTCTGTGGATTTGCCTATTCTGGACATTTCGAATCAATGGAATCATACAATATGTGGCCTTGACCTGCTTTTGGCTTGAAAAGATTATTTATTTATTTGAGACATTCTTCCTCAGTTCTGACTGTCTACCCAGGAGGGAGGAGCTGGATGTACTAACAACAGCAACAACAACGGGGAAAAAAATTGAGAGAAGCAGCTATTTGTTCTGCACCCAGGGTGTTAGCAGTGTCATTAGGAAGGTCAAATCAAACCCGAATGCCTCACTTTTGGCATTTGTTTTCTCTATAATCTTGTCTGGAGGATGAAAATTGAATATATGTCACAACATAAATTAAGGAAGGATCTTCTGTTGTTGATGAGAAAATCCCCACTGGAGAGTAAAAGAATGCAAAGTTTTAGTTAATAACCCCAGTTAAGCCCCTCTTAATTAAATTTGCTAGTGTTTTCCTGTCTTGGAGTAGCTCAGCCATGAATCGTGGGATATTGTGAATATTCTGGCATTTCGAAAGGAAACTGCGATGGTTCCCTGCCTTTGCACAGGTAGAAATGTTTTTTCTTAGCCAACACAGTCCTTAGAATTTCAAACTAACTTAGAAACTGTGGAATGCCCCCCAGGTACTTAGTTCAAACCCTTGTCTTAAAAGCATTTAGCTTTTCTTGTATGGTAAGTTTTTATTTTGTTGTAAGATTAACCTAAAATCTGAGAAGGATTTAATATAAGAGAAGTTAAGATCACATTTATGACCATCCCTAGGAATTAAGAAAAGAACAGGTTTAAAAGGGCAAAGCAACAAAAATACCCATAAAGAAGGCTATTTGAAATAATTTTTCATCCTTCCTTTATCTCTCCATTTGAACAATTATCTTACAATCCTTTAGATTCCAGGGCTTTTGTAAATACAAAAGTATTTGAATGTAACCAAAAGTATGCCAGTTTTAATTTTTTAAGCAAGGGCCATCTTTGAATTCATGTTAGGTAGAGAAGCAATATCATTAATGGCAGTACAGTAATTTATGCCCCAGATCCTCTTGTACTTTGTTTGCTTAATCCTTTCATGCAGGAGTGATACTAAAGAAAGATGCATTATTTTTTTGATGGCGATTGTATTAAAAAAATGAGCATCCTGAACCTGAAGCCATCGTAAGGCCCAGTGGATTATGTTGAATCCACAATAATCCTTGATTATCTCCAGAGATTGCTAACATGAGCAAAGACCCAAGACGTGATGCTGCAGAAGCTGATTTTCTTTTCGAGGAAGGTTTCATCAAACCTGAGTTCTGAGTTATGGGATTAGAGCCCAAACCTCTCATTCATCAATAAGCAGTTATTAAAACTATTTCTTATACCAAGCTCATCAAAAGTAGAAATGAATGCTCTAATGTTCCAGGCGTACATTTAACAATTAGAAAAGAAGCCTAATGGCACTGGCTTGGTAGTTTACAGTTTTTAAAGAAGGAAAGATTCGATCATTATTTTTGTGGCCTTGGTATTCTGAATGATCTAGGACCATGGTCATTGAAGTGAGGTTCCTGGACCAGCAACATCAGCATCGCTTTGGGAACTTGTTATAAATACAGATTCTTGCTTTCTGCCCCAGACCTGCTGAATCTGAAACTCTGGGGGTGGGCCCAGCATTCTGTATTTTCATAAGGCCTTCAGAGAATTCTAAACCATGCCGTTGGAGTTTCAAAAGCATTAGTTTCTTTGGGAAGACATCAAAGTGTACAATTCAGTGGTTTTTTAGTGTGGTTACAAGGTTGGGCCACAACCACCATGATCTAATTCCAGAACATTTTCATCACCCAGTAGGAAGCCTGGTACCCAAGCAGTTGTCCTATATTCTCCTCTCCCCTCAGTCCTTGGAGACCACTAATCTTGTTTTTTTGTCTATAGTTTTGTCTATCTTGGATAGTTCCTAAAAATGGAATCATACATGAGGTGGCCCTTTGTGTCTAGGTTCTTTTACTTAGCATGATATTTTCAAGATTCATACAGGTTGTAGCACCTATCAGTTTGTATTCATTTTTAGGGTTGAATAATGTTCCATTGTGTGGATAGACCATTTTATTTTATCTATTCATCATTTGATGGACATTTGGGTTGTTTTAATTTTTAGCTATAATGAATACTGCTACCATGAACATTCAACTGCAAGTTTTTGTGAGGGCCCGGATTCTGATTTAATTGGGTCTGGAGCAGAACCCAAGGATCCACAGCACTGTCATTTTTTAAGAGTTCCCTTTGATGATTCTAATGGGTAGTTAGGGTTTGAGAACCACAGGTTTAGAATCATGTGGTTTAGAATCACATGATTTGAATCACAGCATCAACTGGGAGCTATTAGAAATATGTACTCTCATGCCCACCTGGGACCTACTGAATCAGAATCCACATTTTAACAAGATCTTCAGGTAATTCATGTGCTCGTTAAAGTGGGGAGGCATTAGTTCAGGGAGCTAGTCTGGGTTCTTACTTACCAAGTATATTATTGTTCCTTTAACCACATGCACATCCAAACTGAATAAGAAATATATTCAGGACTTTATCCCCTGCACAGAATTCTATACTAAAATGGGAACAGAGAGTATCATTTGAGCCTCTCTAGTGTCCTCAATGTCTAGCACAATGCACAGCATAAAGCAGGTATTAGGTAAAGATCCACTGAATGAAAACACCAGGGAGATGCTGAATCCTTCAGTGCACCCAGTGTGACTTCAGTGAGCCAGCACCCAGCAATGGGGAGCTCCGGTGGCCTGGGGCTGGCAGAATCTCTATGACCTTAGCCTGCTAACCACCCTCTAGAATCCCCTAGTTCTTGGCCTTTTAAATGGAAATTGTGTGTGTTGCTCCTCATAAGGCTGAGTAAAGATTAAATTACTTGGGCACTGGTGGTGTGTATTAAGGTTCTCCAGAGGAACATCCAGTAGTGCATATCTATATCTACATCCATTTCTATTTCTATATCAGTATGTAAATATAAAATGAGTTTTATTAGGGGGATTGGCTCACAGGATTATGGAGGCTGAGAAGTCCCATGATCTGCCACCTGAAAACTGGAGGCCCAGGATGGCCAGGTGTCAAGCCACCAGGCTTAACAGCCAGAGGACTGGTGGTATAGCTTCCAGTCCAGGTCTGAAGGCCTGAGAACCAGATGCATGGAGGACAGAAATGATTGCCATCCCAGCTCACACAGTCAGGCAGAGAGAGAGAGTTCTGCCTGACTCTGCCTTTTTGTTCTGTTCAATCCCACAAGAGATGGGATTGATGGGGAGGACCTTCTGCTTTGCTCAGTTCACCAATTCAAATGTGAATCTCTTCCCCCATAGACACCCAGAAATAATATTTAACCTGATATCTGGGTGCTCCCTGGCTCAGCCAAGTTGACGCATAAAATTAGTCATCACAAAAAAGTGGTCACTGGGACTGGCTGAGAGGTGACCCAATACTTCCTGGAACATAGCAAAAAAGAAAGGTCTCGGGGAATCAGATGCTAAAATAAACATGGAAAGAATATACACATAATCGGCAAAGTTACTTTGGTCAGAAACAATAGCCCCCAGGCCTGAGCCTTGAATGAAAGAATTAGCCTGGCTGAGAAAGACTGGGAAATCTGAAGAGGGCTTGATCCACGTGGAGGAACCGACAGGACAGTGACTCGGTGAGCCTGAGCCAGGATGCAAACAGTGCTCGCTGGCTGTTTTCTGTTGGGCACTATAGTGTTTTTCAAAAAAATTTGTTGCAACATTTAAAACCAAAGGTTTCACTTGTGAATCTAATCTCCCTGATTGTCCAAAAACACAGGACCAATCTGTCCTGCTTTTCTTTGCGACAACATGGGGCTGGAGCTGCGGGGTGGTTGACCCTGTCCAGGGGAGCCCCGCTTTCCACTCTTCTGCCCCCGGCCCTCTTACACCAGCCCACTTTGCTGGCCACATGTTTGCCTGGCCTCCGCAGGCACCGCATCCCTGGAGAGCGGCGGGGACACCGCACAGACGACAGCTGTGGCTGTGAATCAGCTAGCTTTCTGGCCTCATAACCAACTCTCTTTTGATTGATGAATGAGAGTCTGTCTCTCCCCTAAAAATGATGAGCTAGTCTTGTTCTACTAATTGAATCCATTTCCCGCTTTTCCATTTCAAACGAGACATGGGCAGCCGGTCCCCATGTGGTGGTGACAGTGGCCGTGGTTGTCACTCTACGGGAGCGGTGACTGCTGGGCCCTGTGGCTTCCCTTGCTTCTTCTCCTGCCTCTTTGAAAAGGCCCAGCCCATTCAGCTTTGGGAGCCGATAAGATCTGTTCAGCCACAGACACTCTGTATTTTCTGAATCCCAAAGGCCCCGTTGGCTTTTCTCTGCTTGCTAAGAGGGGCCTGGCGTGCCTAAGCTGCTCTCTGGAGCTGGACAGGGCTCTGGTGACCAGTTGGATAGAGCATGAGCCAATCATTCTACTTCCAGGCTTCAGCCAAAACGTAGGGTGACTGTCTCTTCTTTTGTGTTGCAGGTACCTTTTGTATTTGCAAATTAAAAGAGATATCTTTCATGGTCGACTGCTGTGTTCCTTTTCTGATGCTGCCTACCTGGGTGCCTGTATTGTTCAAGGTGAGTCTGGCTCCATGGCGCTGGCTGTAGACCTTTGTTCCGTGCTCCCTCCTGCCCACCTGTGCCCACCCTGCCCGTGTCTGAGATTGGAGGCTGGGTGGGACTACGCACACACGTAGCAACGCAGCCCCCTACTCCTCTTCCAAAGGGGTTGTGGTGGAAGGCTGGGCAGAGATGCTCACGGTGGTCTCCGCAAACACAAAGGGTCCCTGAAGGTTCCAAAGTAGAGCTCAGAGTCTTCAGAGGGCCTGGACCGTGTAGTTCTTTAAGAAACTTGGAAGGGATACTGGTAGTCTATGTTCTGAGCTCCAGCTGCCAAGTGTGGGGTGTAGTGGGCATATCAGGTCCAGGAAAATAGGTTTCAAACAAGAAGGTCAGCCCTGAAAGATATATATATTTCATGTGTGTATGTGTGTATATGTGCACATGCATATTGCATCTAATTTCTCGGCTTTCCTAACCATGTGACAAGGGCAGGAGAGCACCAGTCTTAAACATCTCTCTTATCTCAACTTCAACCTTTCTTCCCTTTTCCTGGTTATTTCACCATAGACAATGCTAAGTTCTGTGAGCGTCAGTATCTTCATCTGTTTTTTTTTTCTTTTGTGGTACCGGAGATTGAACCCAGGGGCATTCTACCTCCGAGCTACACCCCTGGCCCTATTTTTTATACTTTATTTTGAAACCAGGTCTCACGAAGTTGCGATGGGCCTCACTAAGTAGTTGAGGCTGGCCGCGAACCCGGATCCTCTAGTCTCCGCCTCCCAAGTACTGGGATTACAAGCGTGTGCCACCACGCCCGGCCCAGTATCTTCATCTGTTCAATGGGGTGGTCCCACCTCCTTCCCTGGCTATGTGATTTCATGAGACCGTTCTGCACCAGGCCAGGGAAGCATGGGCCCCTCGCTTTAGCTGCTGCTCTTTTTAGGGTTGGACAAGGGGCGGAGGCTATAGGAAACAGCGATGCACAGACCTGGGTTGGCATTGAGGGCTTCTACCTCGCAGGGACAGTGTTTGAAGGGAGGCGGCCTCCAGTACCTGAGGCAGCACATTGCTGGGGATGGACCCAAGTGGAGGATGGCCGGGTGTTCTGTTCCCCTGGGCTCGCTGGAAAGCGGCTGGCCACAGGGGCTGCCTGGAGGGGCCCTGACTGTCTAGTCATTTGCAGCATGGGTGCTAATCACATGTTTATGAGAGAGAAGGAGGGAGAAGAGGGAGGGGAGGCAAAGAAGAAGAGGGAGAGAGGGAGAAGAAAGGAGAGAAAGAGGACACACACACGCACACACACACACACACACACACAGATTGATTGATTACCAAGTGACTATATTGACTTCTTGATGGATCTAGAAGGAATAACAAAGGAACCTGTGATAGGCCAAAAGCTGGTCACAGGTGACAATTTCCTGCCTCTCACAATGCCGAGTTTCATTCATGCTTAAGAGAGACGCCTGCCCTCCTCCTGGGGCTCTCACTGTGGCCCACACTGTCCCTTGGGACATCTTGTACTGTGAAATAGTTCCTTTGACCTATTCCCAAGTGTTTGGCCTCTGAGAATCCTGAAGTGGCCATTGTGGGCTGCTTTTTCCCCTTCCCCGGGAGCAACTTAGTGCTGTGTAGCAGATTTGGGCAGGGGTGTTAAACCCTTGGGGGATATTTCAGTTTAGAGTGGTTAGAACTACGGAGAGACAGCGGTGTGCATGGGCCTGGCGGCTCTGAGGCAGAGTCCTGCTTGAGAAAGCCGCCTCCCTTACCCCAGAGCACAGCTTGTTAACCCCCACTGTTCTCTTCCTTCATGGTGAAGAAGGCGTGCTTCCCTCAAGATGTGAGGGACGGGAATGAGAATCAATACTAACCCAAGCAACAGAGCGGCGTCCGGGTTTCAGAATGTGTTTAGGCTTTAGTGAATCACTGTCAAATCTCCAAGGACAAGCTCAGTATGGATCTATACTGGAAACCTCTCCATCCTGTTTAATGTTTGAAATAAAGCCACAAAGTCCCCATCCAGATGAGCAGAGCCCTATTTTCATCCCTCATTGTTATTATCACTGACCACACACAGATCCTGTTAAGAGAGCGGAGTTGGAAATGGACTGCCCGACCTTGGGAGCACCTTTTGTCTCTAAAATGCAGTGGTGCATGTGGGTCATTTGTAGCAAGTTTAGTAAAAGCTGGGTTCTTAAAGTTCTCTGATGCTCAGCATGAATACTAAGGCAGCTCTGGAGGTCATTAACAAGTGCAGATAGAGATGGGCTCTGTCAGAACCACTTATTCCTACAGAGTGATAAGGAAGGTGGAGTCATGATTAGAAAATGGGAGGCCCTGTGACTTTTCATTGTCTCATTTGCTAATGCCCAATGCCCTTCCTTCCTTCCTTCCTTCCTTCCTTCCTTCCTTCCTTCCTTCCTTTTCTTCTTCTTTTCCTCCTCCTCCTTCTTCTTTGTGCCAGGGATCGAACCAAGGGGCATTCTACCTTTGAGCTATACCCCTGGCCTTTGTTTTGAAACAGGGTTTCACTAAGTTGTTGAAGGTCTTGCTAACTTGCTGAGGCTGCCCTTGAATCTGTGATCCTCCTGTCTCAGTCTCCCAAGTACTGGGATTACAGGCACGTACCACCACACATGGCTTGCTAATGCCTTTTTTTTTTTTTTTTGCAGTACCGAGGATTGAACTCAGGGGTGTTCTACCTCCACGCTACACCCCCGGCCCTATTTTTTATACTTTATTTTGAAACCGGGTCTCACGAAGTTGTGGAGAGCCTTCACTAAGTAGAGAGAGAGAGAGAGAGAGAGAGAGAGAGAGAGAGAGAGAAAGAGAGAGAGAGAGAGAGCTGAGGCTGGCCGTGAACCCGGTTCCTCCGGTCTCCGCCTCCCAAAGTGCTGGGATTACAGGCGTGCGCCACCATGCCCGGCTGCTAATGCCTTTTTAAGGAATATGTTCTAAGCTTCAGTAGATTGAGTGTATAGAAAACAGCCAGTCACCTAGGGATTTGTTACCCATAGTTACTGAATCCAAGGAACATATTCAATGCATTTAAAATGCGTTTTATAATACAAATTACAAAACAAACACACGGAACCCTTGAGCTTTGTTTATATCCTCTCTTGGTAAAACTTTCTTTCCTGTTCCTTCTATAAAACAGCATCGTGGAGGGGCTGGACTTGTCTCCTTTGCTTGGTGCGTCCAGCCCCTGTGGGTGTTCCAGCTTCTGCTAGCTATTCAGGACTGAGTGCACCTGTCTCTTCCTCCGAGAAGTCTTCCTGGTCCACTTCATCTACAGCAGCCCGCCTCCCATCTGTCATTCTTTCCCATGTCTGGATGTCTTGAAAGCATGTCAATCTGAAGTTATCTTGTTGTTTGGGGGCTTATTGTGCATTTCTTCCTGTGTTAGTCAGCTTTCTGTGGCTGACTAACCTGAGAAAATCAGTTTAAAAGAGAAAAGGTTTATTTCAACTCACAGTTTTAGAGGTTCCAGTCCAAGGTTGGTTGGCCTCATTATTTTGGGCCTGTGGCAGCACATCATGGTGGGAACATGTGCTGGAGTAAAACTGCTCACCTCATCACAAGCCGGGGAGCAAAAGAGGAAGAGACTGGGGTCCCCTTTGAGGATACGCCCAGTGACTTAAATCCCTCCCACTAGGCTGCATCTCTTAAAGTTCCCACCACCTCCCAACAGCACCACACAGCTTGTGGTTCTCTCTCCTCCACGTGACGTTGATGGTTGTAACAACCCACCATGCAGCACACTGGCTAGCCCGTGGTTTGAAACAAGCCCTGGCACTTTTCAAAGAGAATATAACTGCCAGAAAACTCCAAAGAATGTGAAGCAGAAGGATGAGTAGGATCTGGGGATGGTGAGGCTGAGGGGCGATGGCATTCTCCCTGCTCCCTGATGGGGGGAGGGCTCGTTCCAAAAGAACTCTGGCTACAGGCCAGCCCCTGCAAGAGCCTTCCCTGAAACCCCTCTGCTAGCTCAAGGCCCTTCTGGGGGCACCCATAATGAGGACCCAATCTGTGTGTCCCCCCCACTTGGTCATTAACACATTGTCACAAGCTGCTTCCCCCTCTCGGTATGAGTAAGTTAGAAGTCCTTATTCCCTCAGAAGCTGCCTTGGGCCTCGCTCAAGTCAGAGTGGAAGCAAGCTTTAGGCGAGGAAGGAGCAGGGCCCGTGCCGGGAGGCAAGCCTATATGCTCTCCATGACATTTCTTCTCTAAGTTTTCTGACGTTTGCCAGGCTGCTCATTTGCAGCATTTAGCAGTAAAAGTCCATTGTAACTCATGTACTTGTACTTCCCTGGAAAGAGCCCCCCCCCCCCGCAACAAGGCCCTTCCTCACCCGTCTGCGAGCAACGCGCACACTGAGGACGGCCCACTTCCATATTGGCGGTCCATTACCCCACGACTGATGGACAATGGAGACATTGGGTATGCCATTTCCTAAATATTTAGGCCTACGGCCAGCACACAGGGGCATGTGTGTGGAGGGGGGGCATGTTATGTGTACTTTTTTGGGAACTTAGGTGAAGTTAATCATCAGTTCATGGTCCACTCTCATCGTTGATCTCTTGGGCCCATCTATTCACTGGTTGATTGATTTTCCCCTTTTCTATTATCCTCCATTCCCTTTCCTAAAGACAACTGGCTTCATCTATATTGGCGTCTTTGCATACAACTTTATAAAATGATGAGTGTTGTTTTGTGTGTATGTATTCTTAAATTTCATAAATTAAGGGAGGCTATCGACTCCTTTCATGTCTTCCCTTTTGTGATCGGAGTACTGTTGGATCTGTGTTGCTGGGAGCATGTCCCGCTGCCTGTCACCACCAGAGTATCCTGCAGGGCCCATCTCGCATGTTCTACTTATCAGTCCCACTGACAGTGAGCACCCAAGTTGCCTCCCGCTTCTGATGATCACGATCGTTGCCATGATAAAAAAAAAAAACCTTGAACATATCCTGCCTTGTACCCAGAGCTTTTCTAGGATATATGCCCAGAAAAGGGATTTCTGAGTCAGATTATTTGGCTAAATACTCCCACCTTGCTCATGAGAAGAACTACATCTATTTATTTATTTATTTATTTATTTATATTTTGTTGTACTGGGGATTGAACCCAGGGGCATTCTACCTCTGAGCTACACCCTCAGTCCTATTTTTTATTCTTTATTTTGAAACAGGGTCCCACTAAGTTGCAGAGGGCCTCACTAAGTTGCCGAGGCTGGCCGTGAACCTGCGATTCTCCTGTCTCAGCCTCCCAAGTACTGGGATCACAAGCGTGCCCCACCACACCTGGCTCAGAACTATATGTTTTGAGACTCCCCAAAAGTGCGCAAGTGTTTCTGTTTCCTCATGTCTCTGCCAACTTCCTAATTTTTTGGCAATGTTATAGATGTAAAGTGATAATCTTGTTTTGGTTTGCGTATCTGACTCCTCATGAGTTGGGCATCTCTCCATACGTTAGCCTTTTTGAATTTTCCTTTTTGTGAATTGCCTGTTCATATCCTTTGACCATTTCTTTACTGGTCTTCCAGCCTATTTTCTCATTGATTTGCAGAGACTTTTTCTTTATTCTAGCTCTTGTCAACTTTAGGTAGTGCAAATATATTCTTTCAACTTGACATCTCTCTTACTGTGACTATAACGTTATTTAATGAGCAGGAATATGTTAATTTTGATATGATCGAATTAACCATTTATCTCCAATAATCAATAGTATTTTGGGTCTTATTTTAAAGTTCCTTCCTCATGTGGTATGTATACATCCCAGGTCATTTTAAGGACTCTGCAATTTGAATTCTGGTAAGAAGCTTTAGAGAGCTTTGCTTTCCTCCTGGGTTTGTCCTTCCACAGTCATCGGATGATTTGACAGTGAAGGAACAGTAGATACAAATTACAGAGCTGGAAGTAATTTATCGGATGTGCTCAAGGCATTCTGATTTTTCTACTTTGAAGTCACGTTGGTGATTGGGTTTGTCTAGTACAGTTTCCCCACCATCTTTAGCCTCTTCTCCTGGGCTGTATCCCCTGTTTCTGCCTGAGAGACTTGCTCCTTCTGGCTCATGTTCCTTAGCAAGCTCACGGCACCAGCAGAAAGTGTTCACCCTGCCAGGCATCACTGTTCTCCTCCGGGCTGTGGGCCAGGCCCCCACCTCTGCTAGGTCCTCAGGGTGTTGGAGATGTGCAGGCATCTCTCTTCCCCTTGAAGATTCTCTTGAGGTGCCCTGGGTTAGAATGCAACAATGACTGTGATCTAATACCCTATTTCCTACTTAGATGAAAAACAAGCCATTCGTTTTTAAGTGAGATCCCCCTTGGGTTCCTTCATGTTGTGATATTTTTCGCTGAGCCACACTGCATAAACCTCAGGGCAGCTCTCTCTGTCTTCAGTCCCCGGCAGCTCCAGCCAGGGAATCCTGAAATCAGAGACTATTAACTGTGAATAGAACCTCGAGGAAGGAAATATTAGGGAGACATTTAAAATTCTTTTTAATTTTTAATTTTTTAAGTTCACAAATGCTATGAACATTTATAGTGTATAAAATGATGTCTTGAAACATGTATATATTGTCAAATGGCTAAATTGAGCTAATTAACATATGCATTACCTGGCCTACTTATCATATTTCTATGTGTGTGTGGTACTGGGGATTGAATTCAGGGGCATTCTACCTCCACACTATACCTCCAGCTCTTTTTTTATTATTATTTTGAAACAAGATCTCACTAAGTTGCTGAGTCTTTCACTAACTTGCTAAGGTTGGCCTCAAACTTGAAATCCTCCTGTCTCACCCTCCCAAGTACTGGGATTACAGGCATACTTCAATTTATACTTTTTTGGAAGGTAGATAAGAACACCTACATTCTACTCTCTTAGAGATTTTTCAAGTATACTATACATTGTTATCAGCTTTAATCACCCTGTCCTACAGTAGACCCCCTTGAATATATTCCTCCTGGCTAACTGAAATTTTGTACCATTTGACTAACTTCTGGGGAGTGGTATTCTTGATGGTCACCAAGAGTATGTTATTGCATTTAGTGTCTGAAGGGTAGAGGTGCTAAATGTCCTAAAGTTCCTTGGGAAATCTGAAACAATAAACATGTTCAGTCCCCCAAATGTGCCAATAATACCCCATCAACAAATATGTATTTAATTTGCTGTAGTATACAGATAAAGAAAACGAGACTCAGAGAAGGCTGACAAGAGCCCAAGCTCAGACAGTTAGATTTGAACCTAACCATGAGTTTCTGACACTCGGGCTGTGGTCTCACCGTGGATACTGATACATTTTGTTGGGTGAGCTTAATCCAAGTTCTTTGGGCGGCAGGGGATGTTCCATACACACCCTGATGGTGTTGTTTTTAATCTTTCTCTTTTTCTTCATGTGTTCTGGTTACAGCTGAGCTTGGTGATTACGATCCTGATGAGCATCCTGAGAATTACATCAGCGAGTTTGAGATTTTCCCCAAGCAATCACAGAAGCTTGAAAGAAAAATCATGGAAATTCATAAAACTGAACTCAGGTACTGTGGGTAGATAGATATCTGTGAAGATGATAGAGTGAGAAAGTGATCTTACTGCAGGGAATGTGGGGACTCTGTGTGACACATGGGCAGACCGCTTCAGGTGGCAGAATCATGTTTATGGGCACCGTGAAGGCCACCCTGGTGTCCTCCGTCAGCGACAATCTCAACAGGGTGGGGTGTCCCAGTGGCTGCTTATGGATGATCATCAAGTATTGGAGACATGCATTTTCTTATACATACAGGGGTCTAATGACCCCGAGTTTCCCAAAGTGAAATCTAAGGTAAATAAATAATCCTTTCCAATTTGAGTTTTATATTGTTTCTTTCCTTTCTGTTGGCTCTTGATGGAAGCATTGACTTCAAATGGAGTAAAATCACTGATGAGATTCTCTGTGTCCAGCTGCTTCCAAGATGACAAGATTTACTGTCTGTTCCTCCTTCACCTTGTCTGTGATGCTTCAAGGTGATAACTACAGGGTCGCAGTGGTAGAGTGTTCTCAACGATTTTAAGCACCTTGCATCTGTTGACTCACTAATCTTCACAGCAACCTAGGAGACAGGTGCTACGGTTTTTCTCATACTACACATGAGAGAAGTGAGGGACAGAGTTTAAGCAACGTATGCATAGCTAGTAAGTGTCAGAGCCCGGACTTATTTCAGGCAACCTGGGCATAGAGCCTGTGTTTTTAAGCACTGTGCAATGCTTCTACTCTGCAGAAGTTATGGGGAATAAAATGAAGCATGCTTAGGAATCATTGCCAACTGGGAATTCAGGTAACTGAGATATGCTAGTCTGTAATTAGGACTTAGGTCCTGTTCAAATCACAGAAGGAATCCTTTTGACAATCACAGCAAATACAGGCAATCTTATGAGGTGCATTGATGAAGAACTGTGGATCTGAGATGCTTCATCTTCTGGGCCTCTGGTCATGATAAATAAAATAGCATAGCGTCCCTGGTTTATCATTTCTGGGACAGATAACGGGCCCCTTAGGAAGGAGTGCTGGAGCCCCCTACCTTGTGCAGGCACTCCCCCTTCTGGTGAGTCTGAGAAAAGCACATGTGTGGGCATTCAAAGAGGCAGCATATTTCAGCTTGGGAACGATAACCTTTATTCTTAGAAATAAAGATGATTAGACATCAAAACATTGTGCTGATTTCAGAAAGCAACATACCATCTCTAGGGGTTATTTTAGAGTATTTTCTCCGGATGAAAAGCTTTGTTGGAACTATGTGAAACTCCATGCTTTTTGCATTTTGGAGACAAGGGTGCTGGAGCTAAGAGTCAAGTTCCAGTATTCCAGTTGAGGGTCTGTGGCATAGGAGCGTCCTTCCTAGCCCCTGGAATGAGCGCTGGTGGGAAGGAGCTGCATCCATTCTGCTGATTGGCAGGGAAAGTCTTCTGTGACCAGAATTTGTAGAACCGTCAATGCTTGGAATGTATTATAATAATAAACATTTATTAAGCACTTACTAGATGCTAAAACACTGTGCAAAGAACATTATGGGCATTTTTCTACTCAGATCTCCTAAACTACACGGTAGGCACTGTTAATATTCCTGATGAGAAAAGAGGAAAGAGAGCCCTGCGTGGTTAAATTCCCTGCCTTGTTAGTAGCAGACTCAGGATTTGCACTCGGGTCACCTGACTCTAACATCCACACCTTACCCCTGTGCTCAGCAGCCATGGGGAGCGGTTGGAGGGACAGGTGCTTCACAGCGTCGCCATGTGTCTCAGTCAGCATCCTCACCACTGTGATCTGAATACCTCACAGCACAAGGTAGAGGAGGAATGATTTATTTGGGGCCCATGGTTTCAGAGGTTTCAACCCATAGAGATGGCTCCGAAGCATTCATGGCAGCAGTGGCAGGGTGCACAGAGGGATGCTGCTCTCACATCACGGAGGTCGGAAGCAGAGAGCAAGGGGAGGGGGAGAGGGTCATATGTCGTCTCCAAGCTACACCCCACTGACCCACCTACTCCAGCCACATCCTGCCTGCATATGCGACCACCCAATAAGTACATTCAAGTGATTAATCCGTCAGTGGATTTACCACTGATGAGATTGGAACCCTCATGTTTCAATTATTTCATCTCTGAACATTTGTGCACTGCCAATATATGAGCTTTTCCAGAGGATATTCTCTGTCCAAACCAAAACACCATGGCCACAGTGGCTGAAGTTGGCCCCGCGGGCAGGAGGAGTTAGTAATCCCTTCAAAGATGCCGAGGACCTGAAAAGCAATAGGAAGAGAGGAAACTGAAAGAAGATGCCGGAGCCCGCCGGCAGAGTCGAAGGGTTCGAACTGTTCCTGAAGCGGGGAGTGAGGATTGAGAGAAAAGGTAGAGAGAGACAAGGAGTAGCATAAAGACAAGAGACGAGAGAGGAAAGACAAAAGACAGCTTTGAGAGAACTGCGGTCAATACCGTAGCCTTTTCGGGAGGACTCTCAGTCAATACTGGAGCCTTATCGGGAGGACGGTCAGTCTATGCTGCCCTACGACGGTCAGTCAATACTGCCGTGGCGTCTTTATTTTGCTCGGACCTTATATACACTTTCAGAGCATCAGATGTACACAATGCCAACCTTAACAACATAGCACCAGATGTATATAATATCAATACCAACAAGCAGACAAACATGGTGCTCTCACGGAGCACCCCTCCTCCTTCCCGGGTCAAGGAGTGGTCAACTCGTTCCTCTGCGGGCCTCCCTCTGTTGTTACTGCCACAATCAACGAAATCGGCAACACTTGGCAAAATCCTTGCCTTGCCAGGGTGTTTATGCAACTCAGAGAAGGGAATGGCTCCTGACAAGAAGACACTCTTGAAAGACATGGCAGTAAGACTTCGTGGCCCACTGGATTTTATCAGGAAATGGGCTCCTTGAAAAAGATTCCAGGTTATTTTGTAATGACCAGAAAGCTGTAGATTGGACCTGTGCCAGCTCCTGGATTGATTGAGATCTCTGAAAGTGGTCCTCATGATCTAGGGTCATCATATATACATCATTATACATCATTTATGCATAGCCACCATTTATACATCTCAGAAGTAATGTGCGTGGTTTGATCGAAGTGCGGTGCATTTGTAACACCCAGAAAGCCCCCGGGAGGAGGTTGAAGTCACCGGCTGGAGGGGAGAAACTGCCAGGCATCGTGCGATGTGGCACGCCAGTGTCAGGGGATATTTTCCCGTGTGTTTTTGCTTGTCCTCCACAAGTCATCGTGTATTTGATTCTGCATCGGTGCAGCAGAGAGAGATTGTAGGTTGGGAGGAGAAGTCAAGAAGTGGAGACAAGGGTGGAAGTGCCGAGGGAGAGGTGCTTTCTCACGTTGGTTGGAAAACCTGCTACAGAAGTTGAGGCCACTGTGGGGTTTAGCAAACCCTCTGCACATTGGTCAGAAGGTGTGGACGTTGTGTGGGGATGGCGGCCTTCGGTTGGATGGCTCTGCACACCGTGGCGTCAGGAAGAGTTGTAGATGGAGAGTATTGATTAGAATCATTTTGCTCCTATACTCTCTGAGGAAAGGACAAAGCTGCATGGGAGAAATTAATCAGGCAAGAGGAAGGACTTCCTCCCAGGGGAGGGAGGCCACACACTGCTGAGGCTGGAAGCTAGCAGGCCTGATAGACATGCCTGGATAAGAGGGTTGAGTTCTCTGGGGGAAGAAAGGGAGAAAGGGAGAGACTCCTCCGTTTCGAGGTACTCCAAAATACAATAGAAACTTGAGATTTTAACAAGAGTTTCTTTGGACTAAATGCTTAGACTCTTTTAGATGTTTAAGAGATTTGCATATAAAGATTAAAAATTATGCTGGGATCAGCTATTCCTCCTTAAATTTACCATAGTTTTGTTATGGGCTGGGTTTGGAATTCCCCGCTAAAGCTCATTTATTGAAAGCCTCTCCCCAGTGCAGTCAGGTTCAGGGGTAGGGCATGGCTGGAGGCGGGTCACTGGGGGCATGGCCTTGAGGCCTGTATCTGTCCCTGGCTGCTTTCTGTCTCTCTCCCTCTGCTTCTGGCCACCATGTGGCCGAGAGAGGCCTTTCTCCACCATGTATGCTTCTGCTGTGGTTTCTGCCTTGAAGCCATTCGTGGGCAGAACCTCTGAAACCATGAGACCAAATAAACTTTTCCTCCTCTAAGTTGTGTTTGTCAGGTGTTCTGGTCCCAGCAATGGAAAAGCTGACCCAAACAATCTTCAATTGCACCAGAAGGTGGGGGTAGAGAGAAGTCATGGTTTTGGAAATATGGTAACACTGCACAGTTATTACAGTTATTGGTCATCTCTGTGTCAGACAGGGGGAGCTAGATTTTGCTAAGGACACCCCCAAAGTTCATGGCTTTGCATGGAAAGGCTTCTTCCTTGCTCTGCTCCATGTCTAGCTGATGTCAGCTAGGGGGCTCGGCTTACCATTGTCATTCAGGGCAGTCACAAGCTTAAATTTGCCAGTTGTTGAGCCAGAGGGAAAAGAGAGCCCTGGAAGTTCTTGCTTCAGCTTCTTACTTCTGCTTACAACTCCTTGGTCAGAAACAACCCCAAGGTCCTGCCCAATAACAAGGAAGCACAATTCTTCCAGGTATCTAGAAGGTGGTGTGAGCTAGAAACAGCTGGTAAACAGCCATGAATGGCTTCCACAAGGTCATTGACTAATTGAGTTCTTTTTATTATTTAATAGACTTTACTGTTTAGAGGAGTTTAGGTTCACAGCAAAGTTGAGGGGAACATAGGGAGATTGCTCATGGACCCTCTGACCCCTCCCACATGTATAGCCTCCCCTATTATCAACATCCCTCCCTGGAGTGGTACATTTATTACATTTGATGGACCTACACGGATACATTATAATCACCCAGAGTCTAGTTTGCATTAGGGCTCACTCTTTGGTGTACATTCTATGGGTTTGGACAAATGCATGATAACATGTATCTGTCATTATAGTTTAATAAAGAATAGTTTCACTATTCTAAAAATCATTCCTCCATATCACCTAACTCTTGGAAACCACTGACCACCTTACTTCTCTCCAGTTTTGACTTTTCAAGAATGTTGTAGTTGGAATTACATAGCCCTTTCGGATTGGCTTCCTTCACTGAGTAATGTGCGCCTAAGCTTCTAGCTCATTTTTTAGTGCCGGATAATATTCCATTGTCTTGATGTACCACAGTTCATTTATCTATTCACCTGCTGAGGGACAACTTGCTTGCTTCCAAGCCTGAGCAGTTATGTGCAACTATTGTAAACATATGTGCAGGCTTTTTTAAAAAAAAAACAGTGCTGGGGTTTGAACCCAGGAGTATTTTGCCACTAAGCTACATCCCCTTCCCTTTTTAGTTTTTATTTTGAGACTGAGGCTCACTAAATTGCCCAGGCTGGCAACAAACTTCTGATTCTCCTGCCCTGGCCTCCTGCATAGCTGAGATTACAGGCAAGCACCACAGCACCTGGCTTGTGTGTAGGTTTTGTATGGACATAGGTTTTCAACCTGGGGTAAATGCCAAAGAGCATAGTTGCTATAACATATGGTAAGAGAACGTTTAGTTTTATAAGAAACTTCCAAACTGTTTTCCAAAACCTCAGTATCATTTTGCGCTCCCGCTATCATGAATGAGAGTTCTTGTTGCTCCACATTCCTGCAGGAATTTGACGGCGTTGGCGTTCTGGATTTTGGTCATCATAGCCAGTGTGTAGTTAGTAGCACTTTATTTAAAGGCTTGGTAGCGGTATCTTTAAGTCTCTTAATATCCTGTGAACTAGAGGATGTGCAGATGTACCATTCCCGTTACTGAAAAGATGTCAGTGCTAAAATCTGCTGAGTCTGAATGATTCTCGTAGATCAGTGGTCATTAAGTATTTCTGACTTTCTGGGCCACATGGTCTCTATTACAGCTACTCAGCTCTAGAGGCTTTGGTAGAGCAAAAGCAGACAAAGGCAATTCATCAACAAGTGAGCCATGATTGCATAAAACTCTACTGATAAACAAGTGGTGGTGAGCCAGATTTGTGTCATGGGTCCTCAGGACTCCTGCTCTGAACATGTGGTAGGACAAGTCTGGAATCAATGTCTGCTTCACTCTCCTGTCTGCAGATAATTTTTTTTTTGGTACTGGAGATTGAACCCAGGGGAATTCTGCTGCTGAGCTACACTCCCAGACCTATTTTATTTTTTATTTCGAAATAGGGTCTTGTCAAGTTGCTGAGAGTCTCACTAAGTTGCTGAGGCTGGCCTCGAACCTGTGATCCTTCTCTCTCAGCCTCCCAAGTACTGGGAATAGATAATGTTAAGGCAATAAGATCCATATTTGTTTTAAAAATTATGTGTAAAAAACAAATTCCTTTAATTTATAGACTTTACTGAGTTTGGTGTGGAGACATGAGGTCCTAGCCCCCAGACTCATTTAAAAATAGGTAATTCCTCCTTCTAGGTCCCTTTAGTGGCTGGAAGGAGTAATTACCACAATCCCTGGAGACTGGACCATGACATTCTGTTCATTTTGGCCCTGTTGGTTTCTGTTTTCCACAGTTTTAATCATAGCCACCAGGGCTAAGAGGGAATACCCATTCTGTTAGTCTCAAGGATTCTTAGCAGGGGTTTAAGATAAAAAAAAATATTAATGTCACTTCCAGGAGCCAGGATAATCTTCTCTGGAGGTATTTCCTAGATTTTGCTCAGTGAGTCTTACCAACTTCTCTTCACCAGCTCATCAGGTCTGTCATTAGGGGCAAAAACATTTACATGAACTTCAGCCAGAGGCCATCAGCTCTTCAATGTTCCAGAAGCTCACTTAGCATTGAAGCAGCTCCGATGAAGTGCGTTCCTTGCCCTTAAAGTGCAGAAAGATTGCCCAGCTAGCCACCACTGGACCGGTCTAATGCAGAGAGGTTTGTGCCGGGAGCAGTAATGACACTGAGTATATTTTAAACAGAGCAATAATATCTTTTGCTCAAAACTCTCGTTCTCTGTAAATCATGTGCCGTGGCTTCCTAGTGAGGAGTTCTAGTTAAAAACAATGTCTAGCTTTCTAGAAATAAATGCTGTGCTATGAAAAAATATCCTTTACCCGTGCTTCTGATGTAAGGTCACAAGAGCCCCTGTAAGAAATATTTTTATCAGTTTTGAGAAGCGTGTTTATTGAGGGAAGAGGGAAAATGTCCAATTTTATTACAATCCCAATCTTTCTTAAGATGTACTTTCTTTCTGTCCTCTTTCCTTTACTGAGTCCCTTCCCAAACCCTCAAATCTCTCTCCTGGGTGGTTTATTGAATCCATTTCCATTTTCTGTTGCTGTTTGTTATAACATATGTTAGGAATAAGAGGATGGAATTCTGTAGCATCACATACTCCTATAAAAACCAAATGCTCACATTTTGAGGCCTAGATTCAGGGACATTTCCAGAGAGGGATGGGCCATGGGGAGATGGCATGAACATCCATGTCATTAACATTTTATATATAGGTGAAATATGACTAAAGTGATTTTAGGGGCGAAGGAGCCATGTCACTAAAGTGCAACCTGGCTATGAAGGAGGAGAGAGGGGTTGTTTTGAGAGTAGAAGTCAACCATTATTCAATACATTCTGTGGCTTTCCCTGATGTGTGTTTTTAACTTACAAGGCAGAATTAAAGACTCTTTAAACTTTTGATGAGACTATGACAATGTATCCATCCATCCATCCATCCATCCATCCACGGTTCTTCCATACCTCCATGCATCTTTCCACCTATCCATTCATACAACAGCTATGAATTGAAGGGCCATAGGGAACTGCATAGGGAACTGCCGTAGTGTTGGATGGCCTACCCCAGATCTTCAGCTGCTTCACCATTGAACTGCAGTCCACACCATCACCTGCACTCTCCCATGACCTCGTGCGCTGAAAGATTTTTTTTTTTTTTTGCGGTACCAGGGATTGAACCCAGGGGCGTTCTACCTCCGCGCTACACCCCCGGCCCTATTTTTTTATAGTTTATTTTGAAACCGGGTCTCACGAAGTTGTGGAGGCCTCACTAAGTAGCTGAGGCTGGCTGCGAACCCGGATCCTCCAGTCTCCGCCTCCCAAGTACTGGGATTACAAGTGTGCACCACCACGCCCGGCTGAAAGATTTTTTTATCGGAAAAGTAGTATCTATGAAGTAACAATTAATTTGCTTCCTACTTTTTATGAGTAGAAGACAGCTCCAGCTACCATGAAGAGCCAAAAACAAAGCAAATTGACACAGAGTTACTACCCTTGAGGGACCCTTGGCATCCAAAGCAGCGTCATGCAATGATGGTCCTTGGGTCCTGACCCAGATGTATGGACTTTGGACCAAAAAATAGTTTTAAAAAGTGGCATTAGTTAGCCAGGTATGGAGGCACACGCTTGTAATCCCAGTACTTGGGAGGCCGAGACAGGAAGATCACAGGTTCGCGGCCAGCCTCAGCTACTTAGTGAGGCCCTCCGCAACTTAGTGAGACCCTGCTTCAAAATAAAGAATAAAAAATAGGGCTGGGGGTGTAGCTCAGAGGTAGAATGCCCCTGGGTTCAATCCCTAGTACAGCAAAAAAAAAAAAAAAGTGGCATTAGTTGACACATAGATGTAGCTTTACCTGCAGCTGAGATATTTGCTGACATCAATCCCTGGCCCCATCTGGCAGCACTCAGCAATAGTACCCCTTGAATGAGTCATTTGCTCTCTGAGTCGCCACCATCCCTGCTCAGCTGGGTCGCCTTCCTTCTGACTCCATTGGTATTGAGTTTGTGACCAGCCGCTGCCATCTTTGGCAGATAAGGAAACAGAGTTCTGAGAAGTTAACTCATCCAAGGCTACACAATTATGAAGCTGGACCGTGCCCCTGAGTTTTTGGCACAGCGCTCTAGTATCTTTCTAAGTTGCTGCTCTCCTATGAGTGTTGGCCCTGCATGGCCTCAGAGCATCATTACTGTCTCCCTCTTAGCATGGCAGCTGCCCAGACTTGCAGCGTCTTATCTAATGCTCTGCATGGAGATGGTCCCTAATGGTCCCTAATGGGTTTGCAAGAGATAATGTCCCTCTCCAAGTAAGAAATGAGAAGTGACAGACTGGAGACTTTCACTTCCAGTCAGGATCTAGAGACACAACATCAATCTACCCTAAGTCCAAAATAACACCAATGAGCAAAGTAAACTAGAGAAGCATAATTTTTTTTGTGTGTGTGTGGTACTGGGGATTGAACCCAGGGGCGTTCTACCTCCACGCTACGCCCCCGGCCCTATTTTTTATACTTTATTTTGAAACCGGGTCTCACGAAGTTGCGGAGGTAGAGAGAGAGACAGGGAGAGAGAGAGGAGAGAGAGAGAGAGAGCTGAGGCTGGCTGCGAACCCGGATCCTCCGGTCTCCGCCTCCCAAAGTACTGGGATTACAAGCGTGCGCCACCACACCCAGCAGAAGCATATTTTTTTTAACCCATCTGAGAGCAGAGGAAAATCCAGCACATCTGTCCAGTGGGAGACTCGCAGTTGCTTTCATTTTTGGTGGTGGAGGAGGAGGAATATTCCATAGGTGGAGGGTAAGGGCAACTAGTCAAACCTTTAACCCTCTGGAGAACCAAGTGAAATCCCTCTGAGGCCCTCAAGACACAAGGCAGGGCAACCTTTGCCCATGGCAGGGGCCAGGATAGCAGGGAGGAGAAACATCTTCTGTCATCCAGAGAGCCAGGCATAGGACTGAAGTGGACAGGAGATTCCCTGCAGCCCCCAAATTCTGCAGCCCAGTTGTAAAGCAGAGAGAGCTCCCTGGAGTCTCCTGGGCACTAACATCCCAACCCTGCTCTAAGTGCAAGTCCTGAGAGCACTCCCAAACCTTGGGGCCAGTGGGGAGGGAAACTCAAAGTTGCAACAAAGCTAAAGCTAAGTAAAGTTTCAACCAAGTTGCAGTAAAACCTAATTTAATTCAAATGGAGAATCCCACTGTTCAGAAAGAGAACATTATATTGGTCTTCTCCTCCTGAATTTAATTCTGGAGCTTGTAGGTCCAAATGGGTCAGGTGGAACAAATCCACCCCTTCCTTGCCAACTGCACTGTGAGCGGTCCAGGTCATTGCTGGAAACATCCGCACCTTATCCCACAGTTAGCAGGATGAGTAATAATTTGTATTCATTCTTGGGATGCTGTATGATTTTGTACTTTATGTGGTGGTATGCTAAAGGAGGATCAGTAGGAGAGAGATTGGTCCTCTTTGACTAACAGTATTCAGGAAAGGCAAGAGGGAGATATATAGCTAAATATGTAATTACTTGACCTCACCTAATTTATTAGAAAAGCATATCTTTGGAGAATTGCTAGATCTTTAAAAAGAATTCTACTAATCACTGGTCTTTACCTCTAAATGTCTCATTAGAGACACTATTCATCTTAGCAGAACATTTCCTGGTGGAACATTTCCTGGTGAAACAGTTAAAGGATAGAAAATCTTTATTTTCCATTACCAAACAGAGTTTTTGCCAGAAAAAAATCCAATGGGAGAATTGAGGGGAAAAGACATTTCTATTTAATTGCTCTTAGAGTGTGCTTGGAAGACAGATCATTAACTGATTTCTTCCTCAGCGGACCAGTGGTATTACCTCACCTCAGTTTCTGAAAGAGTTAAGGGACGAGGATCAGTGAAGCACGCCACAGGCTCTGCTACTTACTCCCTGGCCGTCCTTACTCCCTTAGCAGTATACATACGTGAAATTACTAATGCCAACCTCAATATCATGTATGGGGAAGGGGAGGGATTAGGAAGGGATCCGGGCATCAGCTCACCAAGTGCTGTGTGTATGTATGTCTCTATCAAGTGGCCTCAGGAGTCACTAGAACTGTTGGGGTCCCTGTCTTTTCTCTGTTGGTTTTGATCCCTTTGCCTTGTCTGAACATTTGCATTTGGCCTTTTTCTATGTGTGGAGTTTTAAATTCTTTTTTTTTATTTTTTATTTTTGGTACTGGGGATTGAGCCCAAGGGAATTCTATCTCTGAGCCACAGCCCCAGCCCTTTCTTATTTTTTTATTTTGAAGCAGAGTCTCACTATGTTGCCGAGGTTGGCCTCAATCAAACCTGTGCTCCTCCTGTCTCAACCTCCCAAGTACTGGGATGACAGATGTGCGCCACCATGCCCAGCTTAAATTAAGCCTTTGAAATGCTTAGCCAGTGGAGATCTGCAGTCAGACTCAAAGCAAGGGATACTGAGAATTTTTATGTTAAGGATGAGCTTTTGCTTTGCTATATCTTGACCTCCTGCCTGACACTTCCCCTCAGCGTAGGATATGCAGGGATGGCAAGGGAATAAATGCTAATTTGAGGTGAGGAGTTAGGAAAAAATAATCCTAAAATTTGTATGGAGCCACAATAGACTCCAAATAATCACAGCAATCTTGAGCAAAAAGAGCAAAGTTGGAGACATCACTCTACCTGACTTCAAAATATACTGCAAAGTCATAGTAACCAAAGCACCATGATACTGCCATAAAAACAGACCAACAGACCAGAATAGAGGGCCCAGATATAAATCTACATACCTGCAGCCAACTGATTTTCAATGAAGTTGCCAAAGCCACGCAATGGAAGAGTCTCTTCAAAAAAGGGCATTGGGAAAACTGGTTATCCACATGCAGGAAAATGAAGAAATCGAACCCTTATCTTTCACCATATAAAAAAATTGACTCAAATGAATTAGACTTAAATTTAAGACCTGAGGGTATGTAAAACATCTCTGACCTCTAACACTTTGGCTTCAGCTTTCTCATTTTTTTTTTGGAAGCTATGGAAATAGAATCATACAATATTTACTAGTTTATGTCTGGCTTCTTTTGTTCAACTTTATTTTTGTGCTATTCACCTATTTTGTTGTGTGTAGCTTTAATTCATTTGTTTTTGTGGCCGTGTAGTAGTACATCATCTACCCATTGTTAACACGTGAGTTGTTTCCTATTTAAAAATAGGGCTATTTCAAATAGGGCTACTATAAAATTTTTATATATTTCTTGGTGCAACAGGCACTCGTTTCTGTTGCATGTACAACTATGAGTGGAATTGCTAATTTTAATGTAAACATGTTCATTGCTAGTAAATAATGCCAGAGAGTTTTTCAGAATAGTTCTACCGAATTGCTTTTCTACAGCAGTATATGAGGGTTACTTCTGCTGCATCACCACTAATGCTTGCTTTTGTTAGTCTTTTTAATTTTAGCTACTGGTTGGATATATTAATGGTTTCCCATAGTTTTAACATACATTTTTCTTGATCATAAAGAAGTTAAGCAGATTTTTACATAGTTGTTGGCTATTTATTCTTTTTCTTGTGTGCCTATTAAGCTTTTGCCCAGTTTTACTGTGTTATCTGGCTTTTAAAACATTTATTGATTTATAGGAGCTTTTAAAAGTGCTCTAGAGAAGAGTCTTCTTGTACATGTTGTCTTTGTTTGTATACATTGTTGACATCTTTTCCCATACTATGGCTGGTCCTTTCACATCCTGGGTGGCATCTCCTGATGAACAGAGGTACCTGAGTCTAATGGTACATCCCATGGAGCTGGACATTCAGTGGTACCTTGCTGCCATCTGTGGTTAAGCGTTTGCAATTAGAAGTTAGATACCCATCAGACTTAGGAGGGAGAGGGAAGTGGTCAGAAAGAGACCACCTAGTAAGGAAAAATTTTCACTTTCTGTCTTAGTGTGTTTTCTGTTGTTGTAACAAAATGCCCAAGGCTGGATACTTTATAAAGAAAAGAAGATTTAGAGGAAGGGGACTAGGAGGAGGAGTAAGGGGAGGGGGAGGGGAGGGAAAGAAGAGAATGAATTATGTTCTTTGCATGTACAAATATGCAACAAGAAATACCATTATCATGTATAACTATAATGCAATAATAAGAAAAAAGAAGAGGCTTATTTAGCTCACGGTTCTGAAGATTCAGGAGCATGGTACCAGCACCTGCTTAGCTCTGGTGAGGACCCTCTGGTTCCATTGCAGCCTGACAGATGGCAGCAGGTGGGAGTACATGTGAGGAGGGACAGATCATGAGGCAAGACAGGAAGCCAAAGAAATTCAGGGGCCAGACTTACTCTTTTTATAACAACTTGTTCTCACACGAACTCACTGGGATTCCATAAGGACTACACTAATCTCTTTGAAAGCAGAGCTCCCAAAGACCTAACTACCTCCCATGAGGCCCCACCACCTCTCACATCACCGCACTGGGGACCAAGCTTCCAGCACATGAGCCTTTGGGGGACACACTCAAACCACAGCACTTTCCAACATGAACACATAAGTTACAGTCTCTCACAATCAACACGTTCCCAGGCTGAATAAAGAAGAAAAGCACTTTAAGGTCAAACTGAATTTCAAGAATAAGTAATGTGTGACTTATAAAAAGGCACTGACAGCCAATCACGATAGCAGCCAGCTGTCTGGAGTGGAGGAGTTCTCATCACTGTGTGGCAGAATGAGGGCCTTCAAGTGAGGCGGGCGGATTGTCCTGGAGCAGCGCCGGCGGGCTGTGGCTGTGGCTGTGGCTGTGGTTGGCACAGGCCACCTTGGCCCTGGTCTTGGCTCGCTGTAGCCTCTGTCTGGGTCACTGGGCTGAAGTTCTGCATTGAAGGTGTCAGAGTGGGTTGAACAGATTCTGCTGCTTTGTCCTGGTGTGTGTGGGTAAGATGAGTGTACAAGTGAGTGAGCGTGTGTGCACATGAGTGTAAGAGTGGAAGAGAGAGAGAGAATACAGTATTCAGATTCAATAATTATCTTTATTTTTTGATGAAAGTTAAAATACTAGGTGTCCATCAACAGATGAATAGATAAATGAAATTTGGTACATACACACAGTGGAGTTTTACTCAGTCATCAAAAAGAACAAAATAGTGTCATTTTCAGGAAAATGAATGGAGCATGATGTTACATGAGCCAGACTCAGAAAATCAAGAGTTGCATGTTTTCCCTCTTATGTGGAAGCTAGAGAGAAAAAAGGAAAGAAAAGGGTGAAAATAAGGAGAGAAACCAGTAGTGTAGTGAAGGGGATTAGAGAAGGAACAGACCAAGTAATATTATGTGCATATATGAAAGTATCATTATGCATCTCACTATCATGTGCAATTGCAGTGCACCAACAAAAATTAAAAAAAATACTGCAAGCACTTCTGTGTTTTGAGAAAAACAACAACTTTCAAAAACTACCCTTCCCCATCCCTGTCAGTTTAGTTGGTGACTTTCTTGAATATATTGTTACTTTATCAAGAGGAGGAGAGATAATTATAATGACTTTGTTTTGAAAAGAATTTAAAAAAGGATTAAAGGTGGGATTTGTTGAAAGAGCCCACACAGTGCTGATCAGGATGAATAAATAAGATTCTCCACATGTATATGTATGTGTGTATGTATATGTATGTGTACATGTGTATATATATCATGGTGGAAATTCAGATGCTGAGACTGTAGAAGAAATCCTGAAGAGCCTCAGACAGACTTCATTTTCCTAAAGCAGGCATTCAAGTTCATTCCTCAGGAATATTCTGCAAAGGATGGATTTAAAAATTATCTCTTCATTTAAAAGAAACAGGTCACCTATGTGAAAACCTTCTCTTCCTTCCCTCAGTCCCAGTGGACACTAAAAAAATCATTAGACAGGGGATAGAAGAAAGGAATCCATCTTTCAGGATCCAGGTGAAACACCACAAGACAGCAGTGGTCCTGGGTGCTCTGGGCTGCAGCCACTCAGGACAGCATCATGGTGAGGGGGTGACTGCATTTTGGGCAAGTGGGCCAGTTTGACCCCTTCCTCTGGTTCCCTTGTGCTAAGTCGAGGGCAGCAGCAGCTTGGAGCTGAGGTGTCCTGTGTGTGAGCAAAGTTCCTGGAAAGAATGAGCAACTTTACTCAAATCAAATTACTGATACGTGCTCTTCCCACCCAGTACATCTCACCCTTCCCTACAGCCTCTGGAGGCCACTGTGTTAAACAGCCATATCAGACACAAAGATGAGTAGCCAACCAAGAGTTGCCAAGCATGTAAGGACACAGCCCAGTAAATGAGAGACTGAGTCAGCCCACAAAAGGAGCCTCACCAAGAAAGCAGCATTCACAGAGCGATCAGGATTGGACCTGCCCAGAAATGAACAGTGGTCCTTGGAGAAGAGGAGTTCATGCTCATGATGGAACAACAGGCTGCTATTTCAAGATCCCCAAAGATGCCACACTGGAAGTGAAATGCTTAATTGATATTTAAGAAGACACCAATGAGCTGAACACAGAGTGCACACAGCTGAACAATGAATTGGCAAGCTGGAAGTTTGAATTATGAGATGATTCTGAATGTGGCACTGAAAGAAACATAAAACAAAAGCTAAAAGGAGGCATGGAGATTAGACCCAGGAGTTTCAAAATACATTTCACAGGGCCTCTTAAGAGAGGGAAGGAGGGAAGGAGTGAGAGGGAGGAAGGGAGGGGAGAGAGAGAGAGAGAGAGAGAGAGAGAGAGAGGAGAGAGAGGAGAGAGAGG
>PVJS01002963.1:62544-79480 GCA_004027185.1 Glis glis | reverse complement strand
GGCGTGGTGGCACATGCTTGTGATCCCAGTACTTGGGAGGCTGAGACAGGAGGATCACAGGTTCGCGGCCAGCCTCAGCAACTTTTGAGGCCCTCCGCAACTTAGTGAGACCATGTTTCAAAATAAAGAATAAAATAGGGCTGGGGGTATAGCTCGGAGGCAGAATGCCCCTGGGTTCCATCCCCAGTACCACACAAAAAAGTGAAAGAAATTGTATAGATATGTATAGTTTAGTATATGTTATGCATATTTAAAACTCTATATGTAGAGCCCCCAAACATATATGGTACCTATAATTTATTTCTCTTTTATGCTTAAATACAAATAATGGCATTTTAAATTTAAAACTAGGAATTAGCTTATTGGCAATATCAAATTCCTATATAAATTTTAATTTTAAAATGTCTTCCAAAATCAAGATTTGAACAAAATGGTTTCCAAGATCTCTCTTATCTGAGAGGAGAGAGGAAATTAGCATTTATTGGGCAGATAATATGTACCAAGTGTCATTACAATATCTTATTCAGTCCTCACAAAAATCCTATCAATTAAATGTTATTATTCCTCTTTTACAAGTGAAAAATTCAAACCACCTAAAAATGAGTCCAAGTTCACATGATCAATCAAGAGGGGGGCTTGGATCCCACCCCAAATCTGTCCTGCATCAAATACTACTCACCCCTCATCCTTAACCTCCCTCAGCTCATGTTTCTCAGTAAACAGTGACTATCTACCCCAGATAATATTAAGACTTGTTTCATTTTTTCCCTCGAAGAGGCTAGGAGCCAAGTTTTCTGCTTTCTTTATGGACATCACACACATCATCATCATCATCATCATCATATCATCAAGTCTCAAAAACGTCGTAGCCTGAAAGTTCAACCCAAATTGAGTCGATAGAATATTTCTGGTATGTGTGGCATAGTTAATCCACATCATCTAAAAGTGATTAAAGCAAAGTAGAGACTGAAGCAATTTTCTAGATAATTAAGGTCAAAATCACTGCTATTAAGGAAAAGATAGTTTGAAATCTTTAGGAATGTGGGTTGCAAAACTGTCTGTGTAGGTGCTATATATTTAAGGAATCTAGCTATGCACCTTTAAAGTTCATTCCTTTAAATATTTGTGGAAAAATTAAACGTACCACTAATTCTCTGCTGCTACCTGATCTGTATTGTAAATATAAATAAATTTCACATATTTGTTCTCATGAGGTTTCGAGAGCAATTGTCTGTCCATTCTGCCATAGTGAATCCACTGACATGCTCCCCCTATGATAATCTTGTTATCCAGTTGATTCCATAAGACACGCCATAGATATTTGACAATCTTTATTTTTGTTTTTCTTTTTTTGTCACCTACCACTGTCTCTTCTTTTTAGAACACTGGGATATATTTGTTTAAGTATAAACCAAGACTTTATTTCTGAAAGTCAGTGATACTTGGAATCCCTTCTACAATCTGGTTCTTTTAAGTTGTGGTTTTTTTTAAGTTTGTCCCTCCTGATTTCGGATTTATCTTTTATTAGGGGGCCCTGGTTTTTACAAAACATTTTCCTCAACTAATCCTGAGTGCATCAGACAATAACAGCTTTTATCTATCATGAGTCCCATTACCCTTCAGCCTCCAGTCAAGCTCTGCCTGCCAAGGAGTAAACTCTCTGATTGCCAACATCTAGTTTGAATGAAAAATGCTTGAACAGTTCACTTCATTATAGACAAGAAATCTGCTTTTGTAAACTGAAGTTTTACCATTCCTGAAATGGGAGAGATAACATGCTCCTGTAAGCCTGAGAAGTCATCACACCCTTCCAGAAATGAGTGATGTAAAGCAGTGGCATGACTCAGACACAGTTGGAAGTAGTGCTACTAGAGAAAGCACCCAATCTCACTCAGAGTTGAAGGATCCAGTCACTAGTCTCAGAAAAGTGGGTCTCCTAGGGGCAGGACCAGTCACGAACATGACCAGTCATTTTCCCAGCCGTGCCCTACCGTATTAAATCTTCATTGTCCTTACGAGCTGGGTTGATGTAAGAAAATTCGAAAAGGAAAACTATAGGAGGGGTCAATGATCTATGTTGGGACAAAAGGGACTTACTTTAATGGTTTGGCAGATGGGACAACATTGGAAAGAAAAGATAAAACTACTTTCAGCATCCTGCTCTTCTCCCCAATTTCTATTCCATTCAGGGCTTCAGAAATTTAGAGATAGGAATAGGTATTTTGTAGATATACCGAGGGGTCAAGGCAGGGAGGTTCTTTCCTGTTCCCAGGCCAGTTGCGCATCTCCAATTCGCTCTTCCTTCAGCTCCTTTCCAAAAGTGAGAGAAGTCTTGCTTCAGAAAGGCTTAGGAAGACTGAATAAGAGCACAAACTGAAACATTTTCTGAAAGCCTACCTGATCACCCTGGTTAATTACACAATTGCTCTTTCAGAAGCACTAGTGTAGCCATTCTGAGGCCTCCATGCAGAAAGTAATTAGCTGTCCACATTCCTAAATCATTGACAGCCTGCGTGGTACCCCATTGTGTACCCATTGTGTACGCAGGAGGAGTTATAATAATGACTCATACATGGGGGAGACATTGGGGTGCTCCCCAACCATCAATTAGGAAATAAGATTCCCAGCCATAGACTGAAAATTGTGTTTAAGAAAGGACTCTATTAAAAGTGTGTCTCTTCTTAGGAACATAATGGCCTTTATGGGAAGAACATAATCTCCAATGTAATAAAACAATGTGATGTATGATATAAAGAAAATAACACTACTCAAAAATATATTTATAAACCTCTATTGCAACTGATTTATTTGCATACCTGTTTCCCATTACACTGTGAACTTATTAAGAACAAGAACCACACTTATTTTGTTTATACATGTTCCATATTATGACCCTTACCCTGGTGGCTAACATAGTCCCTTCTAAATAGTACTACATAGGTCATATTGGATGCCTATGTTAACGGATTAGTTGGTTAATAAGACTCTGCTTGTGAATCAGCAAGTCTGTAGTTTTGTAAGAATTCCATCATACTGGATTCAAAAGCCATAGCAAAGTTGTACTAGGATTTATGGAGGTTCTTTGTCAACCAGTTCTAGTGGCAGCAGCTTAAGGAAAGTTTATGCAGTCTGTTGTGAACAATTGTACTTAAAACAATTAGAAGGGACCTAATTATTGTGTGTGTATGGGGAGGGGAAATAGCTCTCCACTTAAAGCATTTAAATACTATGTACATTGGCCCTATTATGAAAACTCTTTCGGTATGGAACCCAACCCTTCCAACTCCCACTGAGCATACTGGTTTTGTCATGGCTCTTCTTCCTTCTCTAGGTTCCTCCTTCTGATTAGTAATATTATGAGGTGTTTATTTAACATGTGTGATTCTTAGGACTAATTGGAATTGGGAAGGTGAATGATGATGTAAGCAGCTACTATTTCTGTCTCCATTTTAAATGCTTTATGTCACTAAGGAAAGTTGCTCTAAACCACCCAGAGGCAACTGGATTCCAAAGTCATTTAGAATTCACCTGCAGCCTTGGCTGTCGTGAGTGGTAACCCAGGTACCTGAGCCCTCTAGCTCCCCCAGTGATGAGTTATCTACACTAGGCATTGAGTATGACCAAATTTGCTTGTACACTGAAACAACTTTAGAACTGGGAGATGCTCACTAATGCTTTTTCTCTTACTTTGGTGAATCAGAAATGAATAAAGCTTAAACCAAGAAAGAAATTAAACAAAGCTCAAACTCAGTATGCCACTGCAGCCCAGGAAGGGCTACAAACAGTTTTTAAAAGCTAACCTAATATTACCAGGCTTTCATTGTATCTGCATTTTGGGGACACAATCTTACCTTTAGCACATAAAAGTCTGTGTAAATATTAAGTATGCTGCAGTGAAGTTTTGACTGCTTATTTTCCTATCTCAACTCCCAGTTGCCTGAGTCATAGACAATAGATAGATCAAATATAATCTATTTCTTGTATATATATTGTGTGTGTGTGTGTGTGACGCAATCCTGGAACTCCGACCGGCGGAGTCCAGGAAAGAAGACACACAGACGTCCGTTTTCTGATGGTGCAGCTTCCAGCTTCTTCTCTTTATTCTCCTGGCACGCACGCTTATATCCAGCAAAAAAAAACCCTCCCTCAACGTCCCATCAGCCATCATCCAATCACATCTCTCTCACGCCATGCACATTCAAGCTAAACTTCTCCTCATTGGCTCTTAAGCAGCAGGCACGCTCTGCTACGCAATGGACGTGCGCCAAGCGCGTGCGCCTCTCAACTGCGCATGCGCTAGGTCTGGTAAACAAGTGCAGGTCACAAAACTTGGCAGCCAGCCACGGCGCCATCTTGACTGGCTCAACCAAGCCCAGCTTCCCACATGTGTGTGTGTGTGTGTGTGTGTGTGTGTGTCTGTGTGTCTGTGTGTGTGTGTTACTGAGGATTGAACCCAGGGGTATTCTACCTCTGAGTTACACTCCTACCCTATTTTCTTTTTGTTTTTGTTTTGTTTTGTTTTGAAATAGGGTCTCACTAAGTTGCTGAGTTCCTCAATAAGTTTCTGAGGCTGGCCTTGAATCTATGATCCTCCCATCTCAGCCTTTCAAGTACTGGAGTTACAAGCATGTGCGGCCACATCTGACTCATTTCTTAGGTTTTTCTGCAGTTTTATAAAGAAGTTTGTAACTAAAGAAGAATACATGTTCTGAAGTATTACGCTTCTATTTATTCTTTCATTCAGTCAGTAAACATTTGTTGAGGGCCTGCCATGAGCCAGTTATTAGGCAAAGTTTTCGAGATACAAAGGCGAATTAAGACTCGCCTTAAGGTGCTCAAAGCAAGCACAACAGTTCATGCACAATAATGCAACGGTAGTTGGTGCACAAAGTGCGGTGGAGACATGAAGAAAGAATGGAAGTGCTCAAGAAAGAGTTCCCAAAGCCCTTTAATATATGGTTACCACAAAAAGGATCTTAAATGATGCGTTTGGTAGGAAAAGGCAACCTCCAGAGATTCATCCCAAGCTCTAAGAGCTTTGTAGAGCGGGTGATATTCTCTCAACAAGAAAGCTAGGCAGTCCCTTGGTGCTCAGTTTGACATAAATTGAGTGCTGTCATCAGGCATACTGATACACGCCTGTAATCTCAGTACGTGGGGGGCTGAGACAGGAGGATCACACGTTTGAGGCCAACCTCAGCAACTTAGCAAGACCCTGTTTCAAAATAAAAGATAAAATAGGGCTAGGTATGTAGCTTAGAGGTAGAATGCCCTGGGCTCAACACACACACACACACACACACACATACACACATACACACACAAATGGGTGCCGTCTACTGCTTCTTGCTGTTAGTCTATCAGAGGAGCAGATGTTAAAGAGAAAGGTTTCTTTCTTGTCCATTATTTTGTTCTTCTTTCATTAAATCACCCTTGAGGTAACTGGGTATTCCAGTAATAGGTGTCAGGAAAAAAAAAAAAAACAGGTATTAGGATTTATGGAGGTTCTTTGTCAACCAGGTAGGTATTTTTGTATAGTCAGAAAGCACTTGCGCCCTGTTATTAGCATGAAACATTCATGAAGTCAATTTTTAGCACCTTCTGGACCAGGCTGGTGTGGGAACTAGCTCCATAGCCCACTGTCTTCATTCCTGGGTGATTTGACAGGACTGATATTTTATCATGAATACAAAGGGGATGAGCGCTCCTCTCCTAATATATTCATTACTTGCCTCTCGGCACTTGTAAATAATATACATATGGTAATTTGAGAGACACAGTGTTCCCATTGCTCTTTTTTATTCCTGGAACTCTGGCTCTCTCTTGTAAATGCTGCAAAAATCAAAGGCAAAATTACCTCAGATTTTGATTTTACTCCTCCAATTCTCACTTTCTGGTGCCTACGCAATATGTATTTCATATTGTCTGCTTTGACTTGTATTTTTAGACAGCACAGCACCTTCTGCTTGTACTCTTATTGTAGAATTTTCTAGAAAGGCTCAAGGAAGTATCCATTTGTTCATTAACAAATATATATTAAGCAATTGCCAAGTGTCAGGTACTATGGTAAATCTTAAACACAGAACAAATGAGAAACAAACATGGAAGTTCTGATGCAGGGATTGTTATTATCAAACTTTACCAAAATCTGTGACATCATATTAAGACTAAAGATCCTCCCCCCCCCAAAAAAAAAGAGAGAAGGAGAGCATAAAATGAGTGCCTTGAATAGAATCAGATTAATCATGAATGAGGAGCTCAGAGGATGCAAATGCTTTCCAGAGCACATGATCTCAATTAACAGAGTGAGTAAGCTGAGCAACTAAAAAGAAAGAAAGACAGAGAGAGAGAGAGAGAGAGAGAGAGAGAGAGAAAGAAAGAAAGAAGAAAGAAAGAAAAGGAAGAAAGAAAGAAAGAAAGAAAGAAAGAAAGAAAGAAAGAAAAGAAAGAGAAAGAAAGAAAAGGAAGGAAGGAAGGAAGGAAGGAAGGAAGGAAGGAAGGAAGGAAGGAAGGACGAGCCAGGCATGGTGGTTCATACCTGTAGCCTGTAATCCCAGTACTTGGGAGCCTGAAACAGGAGGATCTCAGGTTCAAGGCCAGCCTCAGCAACTTAACAAGACCCTCAACAAGTAAGCAAGACCCTGTTTCAAACTAAAGAAAAAAATGAAAAGGGCTGAGGGTGTATCTTAGAGGTAGAATGTCCCTGGGTTCAATCTCCAGTACCAAAAAAAACATGTTTAGGCCCATGGGTTTTGGAAAGAATCCCTTTTATAGAATGGGCATATTAAAAGCAGATGCATAGATTCGTTTTCTTAGAAATAAGTGAATACATAAAATTGTTTTTCTGAGGGTGGGACTTAATTTCTGTGGATTAAACTATCAGAATGTATTAGTCCTTTATGTTCAGTAATTCTTTCACTTACTTATTTAACCAATATTTATTGACCTGCTACTGTAGCTTGGTCAGTCATTGTCATAAGCAATGGGAATTAAAGGCCATGCCCTTCTTGAGTTTATATTCAGGCAAGAGAACAATAAAAACAAGGAAAGGAACAAATGCACCGGATAATCAGAAACTGCATTTTATGCTGTAAAGACAGCAGACTGGGCTCTGTCCATCAGTTTTACACACGGGGATCAGATGGGAGAGGGGGAGAATTTCAGGCAATAAATAGAATATTTACCTATTGCTTCCAGAAGATAGCTCTGCCTATACTATAGCAGTGCACAATTATCTAAGTCAGGGTTGGCATTTACCCAGGATTTAGCCAGCACACCAATTGCACCTACCATGTTAGCATAAAGTTTTATGCCTGGATTTGTAAATAAAGTAGATTTGGAACACAGCCATGTCTATTCTTTAACATAGTATGCGTGGCTCTTTTCATACTATGGCTGGTGAGTTTTACAGCTGCAACAAAGACCCTATGACCCATGACGCTGAAAATATTTATCACCTGGCTCTTTATAGGAAGTTTTCTGACCCTTGCTCTAACTTGTCCATTTGCATAATCATTTCATTTTTTGTCTTTATTTTTTTTTCCTTAAGAGATGGGGTCTTGCTGTGTTGCCCAGGCTAGCCCGAGTCCTGGGCTCAAGTAATCCTCCTGTCTCAGCCTCCTAAATAGCTGTGACTATCAGTGTGCACCACCACACCCAGCTATTTTCTTTTTTATTTGTTGTGTTTAGCCCTGTGAGTTCACGTCAAAGGTTTTTAGACACTCTGTTTTTTGTTTTTTGGGTTTTTTTGTTTTTGTTTTTGTTTTTGCGGTACCGGGGATTGAACCCAGGGGCGTTCTACCTCCGCGCTACACCCCCGGCCCTATTTTTTTATACTTTATTTTGAAACCGGGTCTCACGAAGTTGCAGAGGGCCTCATTAGGTAGGTAGAGAGAGAGAGAGAGAGAGAGAGAGCTGAGGCTGGCTGTGAACCCGGATCCTCTGGTCTCCGCCTCCCAAAGTACTGGGATTACAAGCGTGTGCCACCACACCCGGCCTAGACACTCTGTTAAAATGTACCTAGTGACGATACTGATATTTATTGAGTGAAATAATGTCCTGAGCACTCTTTTAAGTACTTTACATAAATCACATTACATTTCATGCTCAGAACAGTCCCATGTGATGAGTGCTGTTGTCACTCCAGTTTACAGATCATGGAACAGAGAGCACAGAGAGATTAAGCAACTCACTTGATGTCACAAAGGAAGTAAGTGGTGAAGTCATGATTTAAAACCAAACAACCTGGTCATAAGCACAACTCTGAACTGTCTTTATCATTTAAAATTCTGCAAACCCACCACCATAATAGATAGACTCCACTATTTAAAACTGCCTACCTAGCCCTAATTTTCAGAAGTTTACAAATATCTTGTAACAAAGAATTTAGAGCTCACTTTACACACAAATTTTACTGTTATTCCATGCTTAGCATTCAGAACATAGAAGACCTCCAAGTAATTTCCTCTCAGTGCTTCACTGAGAAGCATTAGGTAGATAATTGCCACTTTTAAGAATGGTCCGGCCCACTCTGGCAAAACTCAACTGTTCCTTTAATTATCCCAAAGTGCTCACTATTCAATTTACTAGATAATTCTGCAGTCCTCTCCCTTGCTGTGGCTCTAAGATGTGCCATTAGAGCAAATACTACCTTCCTGTCCCCTTCTGTCCTCAGGGTCCAGCATAGCTTCAGCTCACACCTAGGATTGCCAGTGATCTCCTCTACACGCCCAAAGACTTAGCACAAACATGAGCAAACTCCCCTGGAGGCCCGGTTCTGGGTGCTCAGCCAGGCACCCAACACGCCCTGTCCCCGACGCTATGTGTACTCATTTCTTTTTTTTTTTTTTTTTTTTTGCTGGGCAGCGGGGTATACTTGGGATTGACCCCAGCAGTGCTCTACCACTGACCTACATCCCAGTCCTATTTTATTTTTTATTTTAAGACAAGGTCTTGCTAAATTGCCCAGGTTGGCCTTGAACTTGTGATCCTCCTACCTCAGCCCCCCTAGTAGCTGGGATTACAGGTGCATACCACCTATGCTAATCTCTTTGGAAAGCGTCTATATTTCTAGATTTTTTTCTTTCCTATTCAGTTTTGCCCCAGGTTGATACAAGTTTCCGCAGGTCACTTGTACTTATGTTTACACACCGAATGAAAAGACTCAACATTTGAAAATCGCCAGGGTTTTTTTTCCACAAGACTGAATGTGACTCTGAACCTGCAGTACTAACCCCACCCAATCACAGGGGTGGATGTGATCTTTGCCTTCATGGAGTGCAGGGATAAGGGTCCTTTAAAATTCTGTCCATTCCATAGTGTGCTGATGATGCCCACAACAGCATGTGGAATTTCCCAACTCTGAATCTTAGGATATGTGTCTGTTAGAACTTTCTTGTGCTGTATAAACAGCACTTTAGCAGACAGTGCAGCGAGTGTCACAATGAGCGCAGGATGATAGAGGGGTCCAGAGGCGTGGCGCCTAACTACGTTGAGGGTGGGAGGGCATGGTCCATGAGGGCTTGCTAAAAAGATGGATTAGATTTAGAAGGTGAGATTTATCAGACTGGGAGTGAGGAGAGGGGAAGAACTGAAAATCAAAGAGTCAGCCAGGCATGGTGGCTCATGCCTATAATCCCAGTACTTGGGAGGCTGAGATAGGAGAATTGCAAGTTTGAGGCCAGCCTCAGCAATTTAGCCAGATCCTATTAAAAAAAAAAAATAGGGCTGGGGGTGTAGCTCAAAGGTAGAGTGTCTCTGTAGAATGTCCCTGGATTCAATCACCAGTACCAAAAAAAAAAAAAATTCAAGGAGTCATCTGATTTCAACACTCTCATTTTTTTTTAATCATTAGCATCTTCTCAGTATACATGTCTAGACACATCCAAAATGTGTACTTGTCTATTCAAATGGCCACATATTCTGCAATTTCTCATGGATGCTATTACAATTCAAAATGGCAAGAGAATCATGTCAACCTCCTTTGCCAGTAACTAGCTGTGGGTTTTTGGACAAATAACTAAAATTTTCTCAGCCTCAGTCTTTTTATCTTTATAAGAATATCTTTAAATGGCTTTTTGGAAGCCAGGTGTGGTGGCACACACCTGTAATCCCGGTATTTAGAAGATTGAAACAGAAGGACCACAGGTTCAAGGCCAACCTCAGCAATGTAGTGAGACCCTGTTCAAAACAAAAAATAAAAAGATCTGGGGATGTAGCCCAGAGGTATAATGCCCCTGGGTTCAATCCCCAGTACCACAAAAATAAATAAATAAAAATAAAAATGATATTTTAGGGTTATTTCCACCTCTAGAATTCTACCTTTTAAACTCCTGCCCATTTAATAGTGGCCCCCGTGGCTTCATCTGGAATATCCCGACTTTGAACATTAGGCTTATATTTATATTAGATTTATATTCTGGCATGTGTTACACCAAACCTGTTTAATCAAGGACAAGCAAATTAGGAGTTTTACTTTTCTCAGGTTTTAAGGAGTTCAGAGGTAAGTGATCCTTGGTTGATGAAGTAGCCAAGCAACGGCATCGGGGACCCAGGCTCCTTTAATCTTCCTTATTACCCATCCTGGGTCCCCAGATAGCTTCTCCATCACCGGCTTTGAGTCTATGCTCCAGGCAAGAAAACAGAGAGCAAAAAGGGCAAAAGTCAAGGCCAGTTAAGTCAACTTTGTTTGAAAGACCTTTCCCAGATATTCATAGTAGCATTTGCTTAAATATTATTGGTCATAACAGTGTCACATGGCCATCTCTAAATGGAGGAGAGGCTGGCAGATGCCTCTCCTTTATTTAGTTGGGCACACTGATGCACTAAACAAAATAAAAGTTGTATTGGTAAGGAAGAAAGGGAGAAGGAATATTAGATAGACAACTAGTATCAGAACTGATGCTGGCCAACACCATAGCAGCAGATATCAGGTAAAGGGCAGCCCTGGTGTTTTTTTGCTTTGCTTTGCACTATATATAGCTCATACCTCCTCTTCCTGTATAATAAGGCCTAAATCCATCAAGATGGTATATTCTTTCCAGTCGCCAAGAAAGAGGCATGTGCTTAGAGCAAGTATTTGCTTTTGTTAAAGGGAATGAATCATTGAATTATCCACTTATAATGGATAAGGCAACCAGGCAAAGAAGCGTTCAAGTTATTACATACTCTATTTCCTCTGGAATGAATGGCTCCTATGAATGGCAGCTGTATCATCCAAAACACCACAGTACAATTGATTATAAAACTGGCAGATGGATATGGACTCCGAGGGTTTTTCAAAACTCTTACAACTACTCAAAAGGATCATTATAGACTTAAGAAAAGAAAGAGAAAAAAAAAGAGTATTGCCTGAAGTGAAATGCTTCCAGCATAATAGAGGGTCACAAGTTATTTCGCTTCATTTATGAAGTTGAATAGAACTAATAAGAAGCCACCCCATCTCTGCAAAGAGTAAAAAAAACTCAACTCCCTAATGAGTTGCATTTACTTCTTCCAGTATATAATAAGCCTGATAGGGTATTATTTCTTTTTTCTATAAACTTGAGTAACCACAATGCTCAGAGTTTGGGATGGAACATTTTAGTTAATTTTTTATAAAGAAGTTAACTAAAAAAAATCATAGATCAATCCTTATTCTTTAGAAAAAAGTTATATTTAATGTTTGTGGTTTAATTTTCATAAGTTTAATTATTGAAATTGATTTTCCATTTCCTGAAATGCTATACAAGCATATCCTAAACTATTTAGAGAATCAATAATGGGCTACCAAGGAAAAGGTACATATACCATATCCAATATCCAAATTGGCTTTCGTAAGACCTATTTATGAGTCATCATTTCCATTAAAACACCTATTAAATTCAAATTATTCTATAGAGTATAAAGGTCAGAATAAAATGGGCACTTTATTTCATTACTTAATCTTTAACCTCTTGCTTTGCTTCCTTTTAATATTTGAGATATGTACTTATATCTGTGTCCTCTAGGAAAACCTCTCTTCATTTTTAGGTTCTTATATGAGTTTCTTTGTTAATATAGTATAATATATTGTCTTCTTTCTACCACACATCTTCAATTCCAAGATGAATTCTTTTTTTTTTTTCTCTTTTTTTCATAATTGTCAACTGGAGCTCATTTTATTACTAGCACTTGTTGAAAACTATAGAACTAATCTGCTTGTTCAAACCTCCTATAAGTCAGCTCCTTACAAAGCCTTTTACCTGCAAGAAAACTATCCTCCACATCAAACATCAATTTCAGGAGGGTTGTATTTTCTTTTCTTTTCTGTGCGAGCATGTGTGTGCGCGCGTGTGTGTGTGTGTGTGTACCCTTTGACCACTATCTCCCCTTTTCCCCTGGTAGGAATTTTTTTAAATGTATTTTATTATCTTTGAATTGAGGATGCATCTTATAATTTTTGGTATGACATAATTTATTTGGAAGATTTTTTTGGTAGTAAATAAAATAATGGCAACAAAGCAACTAATAGCTCCATAGATGTTTTGAAATAATCTCCAAGAGTGACAGTATACTTTTAATAATTTCTAATTGACTCACAAAGCTTCTCTGAACTATATAATCGTTTCTTACTGGTGCACTGTTTTTTTTGTTTGTTTGTTTGTTTTGTTTTGTCTTGTTTTGTTGCGGTACTGGGGATTGAACGCAGTGGCGTTCTACCTCCGCGCTACGCCCCCCGGCCCTATTTTTTATACTTTATTTTGAAACCGGGTCTCACGAAGTTTGCATAGGGCCTCACTAAGAAGAGAGAGAGAGAGAGAGAGAGAGCAAGAGAGCTGAGGCTGGCCACGAACCCGGATCCTCCGGTCTCTGCCTCCCAAAGTACTGGGATTACAAGCGTGTGCCACCACGCCTGGCACTGGTGCACTGTTATATCCTAACCAGAATGAAGTTTAAGTCTTTGAAAATAGGAAATAAGACAGGATACATATAAAAAATACTCTTCCTTTTGACTCTCTCTACAGGATGTTTTTCTCAACCTCAATTTTTAAATCTCATTGACTTGTGCCTTTCACATGACTAATGAAACCAAAATATATATCCATTTCAAAGCCTTCCTATTTTCCATGCATTTCCAATCCTCCCTCCATTGCTCCTCTCTCACAAAATAGTAAGCAAATCAACAAATGAGGAACTTCCTGAGTGCCCATCTGCTAATGAGAATATACGACTTTACCATGATATCTTTTGTTCATGATGGTAATATACACATAACATAGAATTTACCATCTTAACCATTTTTAAGTGTGCAGTTCAATATTGTTAAATACATTCACATCGTTGTGCATCCTATCTCCAGAACTCTTTTGTCTTGCAAAACTGAAACTACCATCTTTTTAAAAGGCAATTCTTAACTGAAGAGCCATTGCTTTTTTCCATGAAATTGAAATAGCTCATCTCTAACTCTGCACTACTTAGCCCTTACAAATTTTGGTCAGAACGCTTTCAAATAATTCTAAGCCTCAAGCCTCAGGTTAGCCTAACCCCACCCAGACATGATCATTATACTTTTAAACATTTTTTCCAAACTATACTCTCTATAAATCTGTGCATATAAGTACAAATGACTATTATTTTAGTCTATGAACTTAATCATTTGAATATTTTAACATTTCAATATTTCAAAATGTTTTCTATTGGCTCCCACTAAAATGTATGTGTTCTTCCCTTGAAGGAGCTGAGGAATTACAGCCATTGTTTCTCTGTCTCCTCTCTTATCTTGTTAATTAATGATGCTTCTTTGAAATCAGTGACTAGCCTTTCATGGTGGGCATTCAAATGTGTAAATGAATCCTGTAAGTGTATCCTTATTGAAGGAGGTTGTTGCAAAATTTATGGACCAATGAGAAGGCAGAGTTGTGCAACACAATGGCTTTCTCACTGGATTCCCCCCAACCCCCACCCTACAGTGACAAGGGAGGAATGGAGGCCTAATGGATGAGGCTTTGTGGAGGCCGAATCGATGAGGCTGCATGTTCTTTCATATCCCCTTTCAGCTACTCTTACCTCTTTAATGTTTTGGGATCTCACATAAAATTTTCTATAAAGAAATGAAAGTCATGCTACTTAAAAAAAAAATGTCTTGCAAAGTGAGGAAAGTTCACATTCTAAACAGATCTGGGTTCAAATTAAAGCCGAGACGCTGAAAACCTGTGCAGTGTTCAGACCAGTCACTAACCCTCTCCAGACTTCTTTTCTTTATGAATGGGATGAAGCAATAATATCTACCGCTATCTCCCAGTGGCTATGAGGATTCCAAAGCAGAGTGTGAAGGGTGCCTCGGCCTATGTTTGCTGATGGTATCCTGTGTCAGAAACTGCAGAGTACTGAACAGCCTGGAAGCATTACTTTTTCCTTTTCTTTTCCTTTTCTGTCTCCTTCTACCTATCTGCCTCTGCTATAAAAACTCAAGAAAATATTTGAGGCAGGCTTTTATTTCTTTTTCTACTTTCCCCCTTCTAAGGCAATGGTTCTAAAAGTGTGGACCCTGAGCCAGCAGCACCAACATCCCCTGGGAATATACTAGAAATGCACAATGGCGGGCCCTACCTCAGACCCACCAGTAAGAAATGATGGGGATGGAGCTGAGCGATCTGTGTTTTCCGGAGCTTCCCAGATGACTCTGATGCATGCAGCAGCCTGAGAGCCACTGTAAAGAACAGATATTCACAGGGACTAGCCTGCTAACCTGGAAGCAGGCAAGGTTGGGGCAGGACAGTCAGTCCCAGAGGCAGGAATCTAATGGGAACTGAGCCTCTAAAACACTGGCAACTGGACCCAAGTTCAGGTCCAAGGACCTCAACCCTGCAGTTGATGGATCTTCATCCCGATGCAGTATTGCCTCCCAGTAGAATCTGGCAATATCTGGGTATAAGTTTTTCATTTCTTTACATTTTTTCAATTTTTTAACATTTTTTCTTTCTTTGGTGGGTGATGGACAGGAGGAAGTCTGAGGATCTAATCCAGGGCCTCCCACGTGCTAGTCAAGCACTGTACCATTAAGCCATATCCCCAGCCCAGGAGACAGTTTTTATTGCCATGACCAGGGAGTTGCTACTGGCATCTAATGAGGAGAGTCCATGGGTGCTGCTAAACACCCTACAATGCACAGGACACCCCCCCAACACACACACATGAAATTGCCAGCCCCAAATATCTTTTGCCGAGGTCGAGAAAACCTACTTTAGAGGCTTTCATCCTTGTCTACTTTCTCTCCTTCCCACTACCAATTAAGTCTTTACCTTGCACCCTACAAGCTCTTAGATTGGATTTTGTGAACTCTGTGGGGGTCCAGAGGCGGACCTCAGAGGGCCCAATATACTCCTGGAGTGCTTTCAAAATATTGTCTTTGGATATATATTTTGTGTGTATGTGTGTATGGCAAGGTTTAGGAAAGGAGCTGTGCGTGGCTATAAAGAAGAACAAAATTATGTCATTTGCAGGAAAATGGATGGAACTAGAGAATGTTATGCTAAGCAAGATCAGCCAGTCTCAGAAAGTCAAGGGTCCTATGTTTTCTCTCATATGTGGAAGCCAGAGAGAAAATAGGAAACAAAAGTAACTTCAGGTAAATGAAGAGAGAGACCAATAGAAGAGTGGAAGGGGGTTGGAGGTGGAAGGTGTGGAAGGGGAAATGGAGAACTGAGGAAGGAAACTATACAAATAATGTTATGTTCATATATAAAGGTATCACTACCAATTTTACTAAAGGTACAGAGGGAGGGGGGAGATGCAGAGGGAAATACACCAAGTGATGTGTGCATGTATGTTTGTACCACTTTGAATCTCACTACAATGTGTAATTACAATGCACCAATAAAAGCATACAAAAATTGAACTGCACACAAAGGTGAGGCTATCTTGTCTCTCTCACAGCCTTTCCTTCCCTCCTTTCTTGCCAGAAACCAACACACACAAAAGCTAGGTCAAGAGGCTGGGAGGACAAGACAGCAGAAGTGCGGCATGCGCAGAGGAAGGGGTGGGAGTGGGGCAGAAAGCCGCTCTGAGAGATCCCGCTTGTCTTCAGTGCCTCTGGTTCTCTGTGCCTCCCTTCTCTCTCTGTTCCTCTCTCCTCCTCTTCCTTACGCTTTTCCCAAAGCTGACTTCACTAGGACAGAATTATTTTCTTTTCCTGGCTGAATGATAAAAGGAGTACTTGCTTCCCAATTCTTAATGTTAAAAGCAACAGAATAAAACTCTCTAAGGAAAAATGACCCAAAACCCTCAATCACATTAAACTACATTTTTTATTTATGTACCCTTAGATGGATTGTTCTTCTTTGGGCAAGTACATTCAAAGGCAAAAAGAAAAGAAAAAGGACATTTCCCTCAACCCAGTGTTACATACAGATGATTTCAGTAATGGGGCTGCATTATCTCAACCCCAAGAAATATCTTGGAAGAGCGGTTCCCAAACTTTGCTGCACATTACAATTCCAATGCTCAGGTGGCACCCTATGCCAGGATGCCAGAGCAGGATGTCTAGCCGAGGGAGCCAGAGCTCAGTACTTTTAAAGTTTCTCCAGTGATTCCAATGTGCAACAGAATTTGGGAAGTACTGACTCAGAGGCTGTTCTTAACAAAGCCTGGCCCTACCTTGCTATTTTGCCATGCTACTTTTTGCCAACAAGTGGAATTTAACAGAAAAACACACTTTTTTTTTTCAATTAACTGAATGAAATCCCAATTCATTGAGATTGTGCTCTCATTTCCAGCCAGAATGGGACTGGGTGGGTACTGCTTACTTCAATCAAAATAGCAGTAAAGGCAGCATTTTGACAACTCATGGCCAAAACAATGAGTGGCAGCTGTTAGTTTAATCTTCAAGTTTAGAGCCCGGTGTTTCAATTTATCCAGACACTACTTTGGACCCCAAGTAGATAGCAGTATGGTCTCTGCAGTCCCAGATCTTTTTTTT
>PVJS01002963.1:0-62444 GCA_004027185.1 Glis glis | reverse complement strand
TTTGTGCAGCAATCCAAGGAGGAAGTAGCCACCAAGTCCCTCAAGCAACAGCTCTCCCGCTCAGTAAATATTTCATAAGCTCACCCCATTCCAATTCACAGCTTCCTGGTTTCTTTTTCTTCACATGTGAAAGGTTTGGCTGGCTTTTAATAAACATGGTTGCCATAATTTTGTTCTTCTTTATGGCTGACTAAAGTTCCATTGTATGTATATATACTACGGTTTTATAACCCATGCATCTGTTGATGGACAACTAGGTTGGTTTCATAGTTTGGCTATTGTGAATTGTGCTTCTGTAAGAACAAAAATGTGTCATCGTTTGCAGGAAAATGGATGGAACTAGAGAATATTATGCTGAGTGAGATTAGCTAGTCTCAGAAAATGAAGGGTCCTATGTTTTCTCTCATATGTGGAAGCTAGAAAGAAACTGGGAAGCAAAAGAGGGACTTTAGATAAATGAGGAGAAATACCAGTAGAATAATGAAATGGGGTTTGGGGGAGGGAAGAGGAGAGGGGAAAGCAGACCTGATGAAGGAAACAGTTCAAACAATCCTATGTACATTTGTGAAGCTATGGATACCAATTTCAGTATTATGAATGGGGAAGAGGAGGGAGCCGGAGGGAAATGTATCAGGTTCTATGTTCATGTATGTTTCTATCACACTAAACCTCAATATGATATATGCTTACAATGCACCAATAGAAGTATAAAAAAACAATAAACATGTTGAAAAGGCCAGGCTATGGTAGCTCCAGAGGGCCCATTTCTGAGTACTGTCCACTTTGCTGGCATATTCTCACAACCACTTGTCAAAAATGAGTGCATGACCTCTTTTTGCTCTCAGCCACTATGTAATTTGGTAGCCTTGGATTTGTCCTTTTTTTGTCCACAATCTTTAAGGTCAGAGCAAATCCTGTGAGGAAAGGATCATATTTAAAGTTCACCAATCTGGTAAGAAAAGCCTAACATACAACATAATAAGGTCTCTATTTCCACCCAGCAAATGAGCTAAAAGCATAGCTAACTGGCAGTATAGGGAGCCAGGGACAATAACTTCAGAATTACATAATAGATTTGGCTACTAAGAAAGCCTGTGGCATCCCAATTCCTAAACAGACAAGCTGCTTGGAATGGGACTCAGAGAAATGGGTGGGTTACATTCCTGCCTTGGCCTCTGCTCGCCATGTGACTATACATGTCACGTGACCTTTCAGAGCCTGCATTGTCAAGGTACTCCAGAGAAGTAGAACCAATAGTATACATGTATATAATATAATGAGATGTATTATAGGAATTAGCTCAGGCAATCGTGGAGGCCAAGAAATCCTATGCTCTCCTATCTGCAAACTGGAGAACCAGGAAAGACAGTGGTGTAATTCAGTCTGGTTCTGAAGGCCTGAGAAGCAGGGAAGCTAATTGTATAACTTCTACTCCAAGGCCAAAGTGTAAGGACCAGAGGGGGCTGGTGTAAGTCCGAGAGTCTGAAGGCCTGAGAAACAGGACTTCTGATGTTCTAAGGCATGATAAAATGGGTGGATGTCCCAGTTCAAGGAGACAAAGACAATTCAGCCTTCCTTCATGGTTTTATTCTATTCTGGGCCACAATAGAGTGAATGATGCCCAACCACACTGGTGTGGGCAGACCTTCTTCATTCCATCTACTGATGCAAATGCTAATCTATTCCAGAAGCATCCTCAGAGACGTACCAGAAATAATGTTTTAGCAACTATCCAGGCAACCCTAGTGAATGCCTAGTCATGTTGACATATAAAATTGACCGTCACAGAGCCTGAATGTCCTCATCTGTCAGATGAGGAGTTGAACTGGATGATCACTAATGCTCTATGATTTTTAAAATGAAGATATGTAACCTTCTGCCTTGAGCAGTTAAGGTACTAAAAGAAGTTGTTTATCCCTTCAATCTCAACAGTTTATAGAATAATTCATCAATCTGTTTCCTATTTTGAATTGCAAAAATACAACCAGATCCATATTAGATGATACCAAGGAATTGTTGTTAATTTTGCTGGATATGCAAATAATGCTATGGTTATATAAGAATATTGTCATAATTGCTAGAGATGTATTCTGAAATAGTTAGGAGTAAAATAGCATAAAGTCAGGGATTTGCTTTTTCAAAAATAATAAATTAAGCCGGGCGTGGTGGCACACGCTTGTAATCCCAGTACTTGGGAGGCTGAGACAGGAGGGTTCGCGGCCAGCCTCAGCTACTTAGTGAGGCCCTCTGCAACTTAGCGAGACCCTGTTACATCAAAATAAAGAGTGAAAAATAGGGCTGGGAGTGTAGCTCAGAGGTAAAATGCCCCTGGGTTCAATCCCCAGTACTGCCAAAAAAAATAAATAAATAAAATAAAATAATACATATCCAGATCTCATAAGGTGCCCTTTGGGCTGGCAACTTTTCTTGAACATGGAATCTACGTTCTGGAAAAAGGAGTCAAGGCCTAGAAGAGGCAGATGTTGATGGTCTTGAACATTCTGGGCACAGAAGCAAGAGTCTAGATGCTTTAGAGGCCACACAAATCTTTTCCTGATCTGGGATGTGGAGATTGACTTTATCTTTTCTTCCTCCATATTGTATGGATACGTCAGTAAGCTGAAATCAATTTCTCATAAAGAAAATGGAAGTCCTGAGAGATTTAAGTGATTTTGCTGGGAATGCATGCTAGAGGCAACATGGAGGCCAGCATGAGGACTGAGGCTGAGACACTGTCCACCTTCTGACACTGCTCCTTCCCTTCCCGCTGGGGAAGTACCAAAGGTCTGAGTGCCCTTTGGCACCATTTGTCCTGTGGGGCTTTGTGTCTGTCCACTACCTCCTTAATCATTTTTAAAGCTCCTTCTAGTAATTAGAGCTCACCTTTAAATAAAAATCAACAAGACATCATAGCAGGGAACTCAGAACACTACCTCTGACTTCTCACAGGACATTGTCAACTTTCCCAGTGGAGTGGATATACATGCTACACTAGAACAAGACATGTGCTGTGTCCACATTGGTCAGGCCAATTAAGTCCTATACATTGCAATTATTTTCATGGATTGAAATTACTATTAAATTTTACTTGGTACATACAAGAAGTCTGAATTGGTTACAGAGAAGGTCCTTATAAGTATACCCATCCCACTCAGATACAAACCATTAGTATCTTAAGACTGCATTAACAGTTAATGTTTTGTGTTTATTTGTTTGTTTTAATAGTTATGTTAACATCAACATTAATGTTAAGGGTGCTATAACAAAGTACCACAACTAGGTGGCTTAAAACTTTCTCCCAATTCTGGAGGCTAGCTGAAACCCAGGCTTCTACAGTGCTATGCTTCTTCTGCAATGCTGGACAGACTCCTTCCTGGCCTCTTCCTATCTTCCACGATGGCCAGGAACCCTTGCTATTCCTTGGCTTGCAGCTGCATCAGTCCCATCTCTGTTATCACATGGTCTCCCTGTGTGTCTCTTCTCTACTTCTTATAAGTGGATGAACGGCCCGCCCTATTCCAGTAGGACTTCATCTTAACTAATTACATCTGCAAGGACCCTACTTCCAAATAAGTTCACATTCCAAGGTCCAAGAGGACTTGGACATCTCCTTTTAGAAGAAACAATCCAATCCATAGCCCTATGCAAACAAATGACATTGGGAGACGTTTTCCATTTGCATCTTTGGATGAGGCTAGGCTTTACAGAATTTTAGAGCTAAAAATTCACTTTCTGTCTGGAGAGTAATTTTTGACAAGAAGGACTGAGAGAACAGCCCAAGCTGGCCACAGGGCCAGTGCCTGCCTCTTCATAAACACGTGTTCCGTCCTGCGGGACACGTTCCGCAGAGCCCAAGTGAGCAGATTCTACCAACAAGGTCAAGACAGAAGAGACTCAACCTTTCAGTGGCACAGATTCATGACTCGCCCCCGGAGCTTGGCTCTTGCTCCTTTCCCCTCCACCCTCCTGGCTCTTCCCCTCTGTCTGGATCATTCTTTCTGCTTTGCTGAAACCCCAGCTGCTTTGACTCTAGCCTTTTGTATTCTGTGGCAGGTGTGCTATAAAGCAAATCAAGCCAAACCAAACAAATCTGACCACCTCACAAGCAGATCATCCAATAATAATATATATGTATTATATATTTATACAATATCACTACATTATATAGTTTATGAATTACTAAATATATTATATATAACATGTATATTATCTTGCAGTGAGGGAGGGATAGTAAGGCCCTTGTATATCCCAAGGCAAATAGTAATCTGACAGAAGAGTCAGTTCACCAATGAGTAATCAGCAAACAGTTTGGTGTTCATTATAGCTGCATAAACTGATCATTAAGGAGGTTCAGAGCCAGGAAGAAACCCTAACCGGCACCCTGGGTAAATCTGGCAATTTCTGTGCCTTCACCTTCTGCTCTCTGAAGCAAGCATCCAGATTTTGACTGGCTTGGGACATGGCCAGGGTAAGTCCCTGGGCTTTTTTAATTCTGGGCCAATTTCCTTGTGCCACAAATTCCATTCTCTCTCTCTCTCTCTCTCTCTCTCTCTCTCTGGGTAAGGACCAGGCCCTCTGGGGCATGGGGATAAGCAGGGACAGTGTGTTTGCAGAATTTACGCCTGTGTCTACCACCCCCTGCTTGGCACTATGCATGCCTTCTGGAGTAGGTAAAGTGAAGGTGGGGGTCAAATTACATCATTGGCAGAGGATGGAAGGGAGAAAGAAAGAAAATGGAAGAGAGGGTAAACAGGTATCAAAGGACTGGAAAGAAGATATTAATATTGGTTAAAATGATTAAGACTTGTCATCATAGGATGTAATCACGTCTCTGAATATTAGAGGGGCTGGATTTGGCCAAGCTACTGGACTGTTTTCAGATTTCAGGGCCTCTTCCTGACTTGAAATCAGTTGAGCCCTAATCCCACACTTGCCATGGTTGATCCCTTGACTGTGTAAAGCCTCCCTAACCTTGTTTGGCCAGAGTTGTGGAATATAGAGTAAGGGTTCTGTCAGAGGTGCACAACTCCATGGTGACTCTTCCCTGGCAGCTAATTGATGAATGTAGGAAAACTGAGCAGAGAACAGTTTCTAACTCAGTTTCTAACTCTGGGGAGGTAGAAACTAGATTGATGTCTGAGTCCATTTTCTGTTGCCATACCTGAATACCATGGACTGTGCAACTTAGAAAGAAAATCGATGTATTTCTTACAGTTCTGGAGGGCGGGAATTGCAGAGTCAGGGGCAGAATGTGTGAGGGCCTTCTTAACAGTGGGCACTCTGCAGCATCCCAAGGCAGCACAGGGCATCACATGATAGAACAAGCTTGCTAACTAACTTGGATATCTCTTCCTTTTTTTTTCTCTCTCTTCCTTTTCTTTCTTTCTTTTTTCTTTTGTTGGTACCGGGGATTGAGCCCAGGGGCATTCTACCTCTGAGATGCACCCCCAGCCCTATTTTATTTTTTTATTTTGAAACAGGTTCTTGCTAAGTTACCCTGGCCTTGAACCTGCAAATCTTCCTGTCTCAGCCTCCCAAGTACTAGGATTACAGGTGTGTGCCACCACATCTGGCTCTCTTCCTCTATAAAGCCACTAATGAACTCATGAGGACCCTACTCTCATAACCTTATCTAATCCTAATTGCTTCCCAATTACCTCCTAATTAGCTACCTAATTACCTCCCAAAATCTCCACATCCAAATATACTAACATAAGACTTTGAGAATTAAGTTTCAACGTGAATTTTGGAGGGTACAAACACCCAGACCAAAACAATTGGCATCTCAACCCAAAGAATACAATTTGCCATTACTTAATTGCTTGTACAATAACATTAGAAATACTAAGAAGAGACCTTTGTTCTCTGCTGCTTAAATTACCATCGCCAGCATCCTGAAGGAAGAGAATAGGACACTATTTGTTTTTTGCTTCTCACCAGTTTCTGCTTTTTATTCATTAACAAATGGCTCTGGTTCTCTTTGCAATCCGGAGTCACAGAGATAAAGTCCCTGCTCTGAGTGGATTCAGCTGATTGGAACACTGGGTTCTCACCAGCAAGGTTTTGGAGAAAAAAAAAAAGACAATGTAGGGAAGGGGCCAGGAATAGAGGCTGACTTGAAGGTTTGGCTTGAGACTTGAAGGTTTGGTACTTATTAAATGGAGACCCAATTATCTCTGGAACTCCAACTTCTCACCAGTTAAATACTTGATGGAAAAGTTAAAAAGTGAAGAGGGAAAACAAGAGTGTTTATCAAGGCTCTGGGGAGTGGATAAAATATCTCCTCATTCATCTCTGTTTATTCAAAAAGGGATGCTGAGCATGAAAAAAAAAATGTTTTGTTATTTTTGCAAGTAGGAGAAATAACAGGCTTTTATAAAAGCATCTTTATTGTGATATGACTTACATTTCATAGAGTTCCCCTATTTAAAGTATACAATTCAGTGGATTTTTAGTACATTTATGTAGTTAGGCAACCGTCATCATAATCTAACTTCAGAACATATTTCAATGAAGGAAACACTTCCACTGAAGTTGTGTACCTATGTGAAATTACCAATGCCAATCTCAATATCATGTATGGGAAAGGGGAGGGAGTGGGGGGAGCCAGAGAAGCTCACCAAGTGCTGTGTGCATGTATGTCCTTATCACTCCAAACTACATTATGATGTGAGACTACAATGCACCAATAAAAGTTTTTTTTAAAAAAAAGAACATATTACCACCTCAAGAAGCACACATTAGAAGTCACTTCTCATTCTCCTCTCTCTCCCTATTCCCCATTATCCATGACACCCAGCCCCCGGTAATCACTAATCTACTATTGATATGCCTTTCTGGACATTTCATGTAAGTGGAATCATACTTCTGTGGTCTTTGTTTCTGGCTTCTTTCACTTAGGACAATGTTGTTGAGCTTCATCCATCTTATAGCATGCATCAATTCTTCATTCCTTTTTATTGCTAAATAATATCCCAGCATAGGGGTATCCCAAATTTTATTTATCCATTTATCAGTTAATGGACAACACATTGTATTTTAATTAAAAATTATTTAATTTTTAATTATTTAAATATTTAAAAAATATTTAATTAAAAAATATTTTAACAAAATTGCCCTGATCTCTGTAATCTGAATTTTATACCTTTTTATTTAGCTGAATGTATGAGTTAATACAACAGTTCCTAACATTAGTGTCTTAGATTTAAGGGTAGTTAATATTAATAGCAAAAATGATTTCTATTTAAGTTTGTGGAGAGTGCATGTTTGCAGGATGACCTAACTGTAATAGTATAATAAGTTTATGATATTTATATTTGTGTTTTTCAAGTATCTTACTAGAGTGGTCAATGTATTTAAGATTCTTCACTCTTTCCTTCTAATAATGGATTTATGAAGGTTTTTACTGACATGCATGTGAAACACAGCCCCCACCTTTGTGTGCTCAGCTGACAAGTTCACAGCTGTGGTTAAGGCCAGGCTCCAGAGCTGGCCTGCCAGGGGTCCACTGGCCACACAGCCCTGTGTCCCAGCTTCACCTTCTCCATACTTCTGTCTCTTTATGAATGAAGAGGCATGAAAAAGAGAAGGTATGGGGACCAAACAGGGATTTGCAGGTCTTAAAACTCACCCTGGGATCCATATTCAGGGAATTCTTACTCAATGTGGCAAAACCTTCATGCCCACCCTGGGTGCATGGGAGTCGTGACCACTTAAGACTGACAAGCCCAAAGCCTCTGGAATCCTGGCAAGGCCACTTCATATCTGTGGGGCATTAACCCATTTTGTCCCATTGTCCCAGCTGTAGAACAACAATTTAAAAATAAAAACTTAAATTGAGCAAAAATATTCCACTTACAGTAACTTTAAAATAAATATTAGGTTTTTAAATTTCTATTCTTCTGAGAAAAGTAATAGGGGAATGATTAGAGCATTTGAAAATATTTTTAAATTCATTGTGAAATGTCATTAACTTTACTGCAAAAGTTACTTTTACTAAATGTTCAGCTGAACACAATATTACATGCATTACTGATAGGTCATATAAGAAATGCATTCATGCAAGTACTTTCTAGAACTAGATTTTCACTTTATTTGGAGGAATGCACTTTATTTCAAATCATCAATGTTCAAAGTCCCTGTCCTATAAATAAGACACTAGGATAATGTATACTTCATAGAGACGCGTAATGTACTGCACTGCTGCCTGATGAGCTCTGATGTGTTACTTCTTGTGGTTATTTGTTGACAAGTTGTGTGACCTCTGTTTTTTGTTCTCCAAAGACTGTATTAGAGAAAACACTTATTCTGAATGCTTGAAAAAATTATATTGTCCCAGTTTCCTGTTTATGGACAATCCATATTTTTATTCTTTTCATTTTTTTGTCTGGTACTGGGGATTAAACCCAGGAGTATTCTACCTCTGAGCTACACCCTCAGCCCTCTTCATTTTTTATCTTGAAACAGTGTCTTGCTAAATTTCTGAGGTTGGTCTTGAACCTTCTATCCTCCTGACTCAGCCTTCTAAGTACTGGGATTTCAGATGTGCACTTCCATGCCTGGCTTATTTTTCATTTTATATAGCAAAGACTATTATAAGCTCTAGATTTCCAGCCTATTTTAATGAACCCATGTAAATAAAATTTATTGAAATATTTGCAGAATTGAAGTCTTAGGACTTAATGAGTTAAGCAAAGACTTAACCTATCTCTTTCTTGTTCTCATCACCAAATGAAGATAATGTTTTTTATTTCTTAGAGATGTCTTGAGGATTACCATAATTCCTGACATATAACAAATGTGTAATAATATCAGCATGTATTAATTACTTACTAATTCCTGGATACTGTGCATTGAACCTCACAACAATACAAAGAGGTTTCTATATGTATTCCAACTTCACAGGTGAGGAAGCTGAGATTCAAGGAACTGTGTACTGTGCTCAAGGTCACATGGCTAGAATGTGGCACAAATTATATTTAGATCCCTTTCAGTCTGATTCAAAATGCTCTACACATCCACCTGACTATGCTGTAATGAGTCAGGCAAGCCAGCATTCTGTATACGGAGACACAGTTACAACAACATGCACAAGAAAAAATAAATCTCCTAGTTTTTTAAATAAAAATGATTGACTGCTGCAATTGGGCCACTTTGGGAAATATCAGCAATACCCGTGAAGGGGAAACAGAAGTGAGAACCTGGCAACAAATTTGGGAGTCAAAAACCTTAAAGTAAAGCAAATTATCTGCTTCAATGTTCTCTCTTCCCAGAGCTGGAGACCCAGACCCCCTGGGTATTTGGGGACTAAAAGAAACAGCACGTGGCACTCGCAGGCTTTAAAAACATGGTACATTGAATTCATTTCCATCAGCTGAGGAATTAGTCCGTGGTGTCCACACTGATGCTTCAGTTCTCAATTTAATGGTTTAAGACGTTCCCATTCCCATTACCACTCACCCACCAGCAGCACTTTTCAATTAGCCTTGGAAACAAAAGAGTAAACAGAAAGACAGTTTATCATACAGCCAAGTTCAACTACCTCTTAAAAAGGCAACATCAGAGAGAGAGAGACAACTAGACTGAGAAGCAGTAGTCAGCACACACACATGCTCCTAATTTGCTGCTGCATGAGGGTCATTAGCTAAGTTGCCCCAAGAGGGAGAAAACAGTTCAAGGACCAGAGACAAATGGCATTTAGATGGTCCCCAATGGGGCCAAAGTAACAGGAAAATAAAAACAGATCTTCCTGCTAACATTCCCCTCCAACACAGTGGCCCTTGTTGTGCAGGGTAAAGTAGGAACAGTTTTGGCTGTTAATCCTAAACGATCCTAACTTTGGATGTTAAGATCAGGAAATATGTATTCCTTTATATTTCTAGGTAAAAAGGTGTTCTCAGTTCAGCTCACCATGAACATAACAATTATTTTAATTAAAAAGGAGTGTTCTTTCCCCACTTTCAGTATTAGTGGCTTCCCATGATTTAAACAAACTTTTTATAAATCCTCTCATGAGGATTTAGAGATCAGGACAAAGTTAACGTTTAAGAATGTTCTTAATATTGCAATCAACTGGGGTTACTTTTGTCAAAATCAGTTTGGTTTTTTTCTGCTTCTAGGGATTGAACCCAGGGCCTCACACATGTGGAGCATGTGCTCTACCACTGAGCTACACCCCCAGCCTCTGGGGATTATTTCTTTAAACCAATTCCTTGAGCAATCTAGACAATATCTTTTCATCACTTGGAGGGGTTTTGTTGTTGCCGTCCTTGTTGGTTTTTCTTTTTTTAATTGCCAGTTCCCGGTTTGCTTTAAATAACACTTTAAATTAGTCTGCATTTTAAATTAGTAATATGGGGCTGGGGATGTAGCTGGAGTGCTTGCCGAGTATGCACAACACCCTGGGTTCAATTCCCAGCACTGCAAAAATAAAAAATAAAAATAAATAAACTAACATTATAACCCTGGCTTACAGTTGCCCCTCACTGTCTCTGGGGAGGTAGATTTACGCTCGTGGCCTCTGAGCTAAAGTGAGCAGAAATCCATTTTGTTCAGGTCCACTGCTAGTGACCACCCCATCCCCTTGTCCTATCCATGGTCAACCTGGTCAAGATGACCTTGGCCAGTTTCTGCAGAATCACATTCATGCCACCGTTACTCACTGGACTGAAACAACCACCCTGCTTTTAAGTGATCCTGATTAGAGGCTCTCACACTTTCAAACCAGCTCTAAAGTCTAACATTCCCTGCTGGGCAATCATGGAGACCTGGACTTCGGTTCTTTTAAATTAGCAGTAGTCCTCTTCATTTGCTTTACACTCATTCCCAGAAGGATTTGAAGTGACCTGCTTCAGATATGGCTCGATAACAATCAGTACTGTGTCCTTGGCCAGGTTATAACAGTAATAAAACTTCCAGCCAGCCCTTCAGTGTTCCACGGTTATAAAACACTTTCATATACCTTCTCTGGTTAAAGTTATTACCCTCAGACAATATCAGTTGGTCAATATGAGTCTGATAAAACCAGTGGTTGGAAAACATTTGGAAAATGAGGACACTGGACAAATGCAGACATGACTCTGCTAATCTATTGGCTGGTAGGACTTGAGTTTTAATGTAATGGTCCAACATTGGTTTCAACCCTGGCTTCCAGAAAAGTTCCCATCCTGGGTGTATGTCAAGAATGGACGTTCAGAAATGCCAAAAGCCAGAGGTCAGGGTGGGTACTCTATCAAGCATCCATATAAAGAAGTTCTTGGAAAGAAACAAATTGAGGAATTTGGCCTGGTTGTCAGTAGCTAGAAAAGGGCCTTGAATTTTTCCCAGCAGATTATTGCAGGAATATGCAAACTCTGGAGCAGAGGTTATAATGCACATATTTAATTGTAAAATTCCTGGAATCACAGCATTTCAGAGTTGAAAGTCCCCTTATGGGTCTTACAGCCCCAATCCGAGTTGCTAATCCCTTTAGGATTTCATATGACCTCTGCATAGGCATCCATAGTGACAAGGAGCATACTTTCTATCAGAGTGGCCATTTCATCCATGGCCATAGTAGTCATGAAAAAGTTATTCTGCCTTATAATATGACCCATTTGTTCTATCTAACTCTGCCTAGTAAGAATGCCATTAGAATGTCCGGTAAGATATTCCATTGCCCTTTCATTGAATCCAAATCTGCCTCCATGAAATTTCCCCCAGTTAGAGGACACTATGGTTTGAATGGGTCCCTTTGAAAGCTCATGTATTGGATATTCAATCCCCAATACAACCGCATTGGGAGGTAGGAGGAGAGGCCTAGTAAGTGATGAGTAGGTCTTGAGGGCTCTGCCCTCATGGTCAGATTAAGCCACTTTCACGGAAGTGTTGAGTTTGTCATAAAAGCAAGTGCACCCCCTTTCTCTCCAACTCTCTCTAGCTAGCACCCTCTCTTGTTCTTTCTCACCCTTTCTTACACATGCTGTCTTATATTTTCACCTTCCACCATGGGATGAGAGCAAGAAGGCCCACTCCAGCAGCAGGCTACTCAACCTTGGGCTTCCCAGCCTCCAGAGCTGTAAGACACAAATTACTTTTCTTTATAAATCATCCAGTCTGCAGTATTCTGTTGTAGTGACACAAAACAAAGACTGAGGGTCTCTTCTTGACCTTGGGTACATTTTCATGGAGATCGTAGCAGTCCTGAATGGTTTCAGGACAACACACAAAGCTCCTGAGAGGTAACATGTTATCCTTCCCACCCTTGCCCTCTCCTTGTCTTCTGTATCATCTGTATCTCCTCCTTTTCCTCTGACATCTACATCTAGCTCTTTCACAGTTCCCCTAGAAGAAGGCGGAGGGATTCAGTGAAAAGAGCAGAGGAATTTGGTTCCAGCCCTGACAAGTTTCCACCTCCAAAGCCTCATAAATATTATGATTTACTGGACGCAGGTGGGAAGGTGTAATTATAAGTGAACATTCATTATAAACTGCAATGTGCTATATAAAGCTACTGGATAACATTTCATTCTAAAAGACCTCAAGCATCATGAAGTCCTAGCTCCTAGATTCACATTAGAAGCCAGCAAACAGAGAAGAAAAGTGAATTGTCCAAGGGCCACAGGTCCAAGTAGAAGCAGAGCTAGAAATAGAACCCGCATTTTCCAACTCACAATCCCTTGCTTCCTCCACTGCCGCTATCGAACAATGAAATCAATAAAAACATCCATGCGAGGCCCTGAGGATAGTACCCAATGCTTGTCAGATGCTCGATAACTCATGGCTGAATAAATATGTGAGTGAGCAAGTGAATGAGTGAATGACTAGGACTCATTTTTTAATGATGGCTTTTTACAGGTTCCCTTCAAATGTCACTTATGTTCTTAATCATTTTTTAATTAGCTCTCTATTAAGGAGCTTATTTCTCAAAATGTACTTATGAAGATTAGATGAACTCATGCATTAAAGTGCTTAGAAACAGTGTCTGGCTGTCAATAAATATGAACTAATTATTCTTTTTCTGTGTTCTAGTCATTCTTTTAAATAAGCTTGTGCTGATGCTGTCAGGACTCACTAATCTGAAAATCACTTTATAATCCACTAATGAAAGGAGTTCTGGAATTGCAAAGTATTGCTACTACTTGTCCTTTCCTATCCTGTGCCTTTAACTGGGTCACCTGCACCCACCCCTTGTAGTTGGCACCCAGTAAGACACAAAAAAATCCTGGATTCTTTCACTTCCTCCTTCGGTCTTGTGTTTACTTGGCCCCTGACCTTTGCGCCCTGTCTCCCACTCTCAGTCCTCACTGGCCTGTTGAACCTGACTACTGAATTGACTTTACCCTGCTTGACCCTGTCTGCTGTTGCGCCCTCTCTCTCAATATCAACCTCCATCAAGATTGTGGAATTTCCCTCTGGTTCTCTCCACTCCCAGCCATGTGGTAGCTCTACTCCTTTTTTAAAAATATATATACTTTTATTGGTGCGTTGTAATCATACATTATAATGAGGTTCAGAGTGATAAAAACAGACATTCACACAGCAGTTGGTGTTTCCCTCCAGATCCCACCCCCTCCCTCTTCCTCCACATGCGTAATGTTGAAATTGGTATTGATAACTTCATATATGAACCTAGCATTAGTTGAACTCTTTCCTTCATTAAGTATCCCTTTTCTTCTCCCCACTTCTCTCCCCAAATCCTCTTCCTCAATTCCACTACTATCTCCCCTCGTTCATCTTAAGTTCCTTTTGTTTCCCAATTTCTCTCTACTTTCCACATATGAGAGAAAACATATGGCCCTTCACTTTCTGAGACTAGCTAATCTCGCTTAGAATAATATTCTCTAGTTCCATCCATTTTCCTGCAAATGACATGATATTGTTCTTCTTTTGGGCTGAGTAAAATCCCATTGTGTGTATAGACCATAGTTTTGTGATCCATTCATCTGTTGATGGACACCTGGACTGATTCCATTATTTGGCTATTGTGAATTGTGCTGCTATAAATATGGATATGCGTGTGTCACTCTCTACTCTTGCCTGTTCCTTTGACTCAAGTTGATGTGTTTGCCTCTGTTTTGTAAAGGTCAGTCACTCTTCATATTGTAGCAGTTGTTATAAATACTGAGTTTTGATACTCGAGACTGGGAGATAGAACGTGGGTTCTTCATATATCTGTGTTTCAAAAAAGGGGAAAATGGAATTTCATGGAGTTTTATTTTCTTCTTTTATTTTTGTGTTAACTGGACCGGCTTCTCCCATTCCCCTTTTCCATCTGTTGTCTCTGGTCTCCCAGTCTTAGGTGCTGAGATTTTGCCTGCCCACTGAGAGTGACCCCCAGTCACTTTATTGGATACACTTGTTCTTGTTCCTTCAGGGGCTTCATGTGCATGTTTACAAATTGCCATATGTGTTCTCGATCAATTGCCAGAATGCTTAAAGCTTCTGATTTTCTGAATATATCCAAAAATTTGTCAGTACTGAAGACCAAGCTTGAGCTAATGTCAGTAAACAAGAACGCTTTTGCCAGTATAATTAGAATTATACTGGCAGCTCTGGTGTGGACAAGAAATATTTATTATCTTTTTATTCTCTTTGTCTTTCAATGGGTTTCTATTTATTATCTTCTTATCTGTTAATTATATGTCGACCTCCACTCTATCCCACCAAGAATGTGAGTTCCTTTACAGCCTGTACTTGATCTATTTATATTCACAGCTCTATCCTCAGCACACAAAACAGTACTCGGCAAATAGCAGTCACCAATCTGTGTTTGTCAGATACTAAATGAATGGATAGATGGATGGATGGATGGATGGATGGATGGATGAATGGATGGATGAATGGATGGCCAGATAGAGCTGTGATTGGACCCCAGCCTTTTGCATCAGTGAGATTTTAGTTCAAGTTTTGGTTATGCTACTTCCCAGCTATGAGAATTCTCTGAATTTCTTTGTTAAGAAAATGGGATCACAGGTTCAAGGCCAGCCTTAGCAACTTAGTGAGACCCTGTTTCAAAATGAAAAATAAAATCAGTCTGGGGTTGTAGTTCAGAGGTAGAATTCTTCTGGGTTCAATCCCCAGTATCAAAAAGAAAAGAAAATGGGAATAATAACAGTACCTGCCTCATAGGTTTAGGGGAAGAACTGAATAGGATTAGGCATTTTAGGTTCATTTTAGTACAGTAGCAAGCATATCTTCAGAACTAAGTAAATGTTGATTATGATGTCTATTATTTTCAGTAAAAATCTTCAAATGTTGAAGCTTCTAAGAGGTAATTGAATTAGTTTAATATGACTAGTAGTGATGACTGTACTAAAGATAAACGAGTTCAATTAATCTGTCAGCAAGATTTTAAAGAGTTAAATTGATAATATATATATATATATATATATATATGTATGTCACACCCACCATATTTAAAGCTCTGTACTAGGCTTTCAAGAATGGGGATGCAAAGATAGATATGGTACAGCCCCTTCCCTCTAGGAACATAAAATCTAGAAGACTTACTGGGTATGCAGTGCTGTGCTGAGTACACAGAAATATGAGGCATTGCTACCTCCCACGTACCCAGACTTACTCTCCACGTGCTGCAGAAAATTATTCTACAATGACAAGAGACCCATTACCTCATGAAATAGTTCAGTAGTCACCATTAGAAAAAAATCGGTCTTAAAATTGGCACAAATCTACCTCCCTATGACTTTTACACGTTGATCCAACTTCTGCCTTCTAGATATATCCATAATAAATCCATTTTTCCCCTTTGTATCAAAGGTCAGCAAAGTAAGACCTACCAGCCAAATCCAGCCCCCTATTTATTTTTCTACATAAAGTTTTACTGGAACACAGCCAACCCTATTCATTTATGTACTGTTATGGCTGCTTTTGTACTACAATAACAGAGAACTTATGGCCTACAAACCTGAAAATATTTACTATTCAGCTCTTGGAAAAAAAACTCTTTTGACTTCTGTCTATATGATAGAACTTAAAGATAACATGTCTCCTTTTAAAATGAGAAGCAAGGAACTAAGCACTGGACTCCAAGTGGAAGCTTACGGAGGCAGAATGAAGTCACATTACCAACTCCTTGTTCTTAATGCATTGCTTCCAATACTGTGGCCACAGGTCAGATTTGTCTTTGACTGACACATAACACTGGACTGTAGGAAAGACCAGATCTCTGAGAGATTTTCCCAGGAGCTTCTGTTAAGCTTTGTCTCTCCTCCCTGCATTTTATACCCTAGTACTGGAAAGAATGCACAAAACCTTTTATCTTTCTAGCCTGTCCAGAGCAATCAGAAACAGCTCAATAGATATTCGAGGGCTATCTCAGCATCAGAAGGGAAAAGGATGGCATACTCAGCTAGGAGTGTGTGTGTGCGCGTGTGTGTGTGTGTGTGTGTGTGTGTGTGTGTTACTGAAGATTGAACCCAGGTGTATTCTACCTCTGTACACCCCCAACCCCATTTTATTTTTTTATTCTGAAACAGTCTAGCTAATTTATCACATACGGCTGGCCTATGACCTGTGATCCTCCTGTCTCAGCCTCCCAAGTACTGGGATTAAGGCATGCACCCCCATGCCTGGCCCAGCTAGGATTTTTAAGAAAATGTAATGGGCAGCATTGAGAGAAGAGGGAATTCGTCATCATAAGGAGGAATGGAGGGGGGAGAATTTTGCTGGGGCCCAGTGATAGCTGAGCCGTGGAAGAGGAGCCGCCCAACTATAGATGTGGTAGGAGCGCCCCAACCACTGCTAGATCCAGGCCAGGAGGAAGGCAAGCAGGAAGGGGGAGAGACACCCTGACATGCTTGTCTCACATCCTTTTCCTGCCTATTTGAGGCTAAGGGCAAGGGGGCCATAGGAGTCAGACCCTATGAAAGGTGTGGAGCCAGGGCAGAGAATGAGCAGGGCCAAATGGTGTGCAAGGCATTTAGAACATGCCGGATGAATAGCATATGAGCTATAAGACCTATCGCTTAATAAGTGTTTGTTGAACTGTAGAAACCATGACCCCCTTTTCTGCCTTCCTGCTCCCAAAGACCTTGTTACTGCTGTTCAGTGTTTCAGATTCTCCACTCCCAATGCAGCCCTCGTCCTGTACCCCACCCACCCCTTCTACATCCTTCCCTAGCCTCTGCTAACCCCTCAGGGTTTCCATCAAAAGTGCAAAAAGAGTCTGGATTTTATTTGGGAGGTAACAGAGAAGAACAGAAGTCATTCTAAAAAGAACCAGGACATTATCAAAGAGAGAGCTGAAGTAATTCCCAGAATCCAAAATGCATTCTAGAATATTCAGAGTTTAAAAATGAAAACTTCAGTGTCACTGTACCCTCTAAAGAAAAATTGATAGCTTCTGAGAAGCCTGCCCCAGACATCTGTGTCATAGGCTCTGGATTCACCAGACATCTCATTATCAAAAGCCTTGGGACTGGACGTCCTATGCACAGTGGCCCTTGTCACACCCAAGGCTTTGATTGCAAAGACATCTGGGCTTCCCATTCATTATGCCAATAGCAGCAATGCTGAGGAAGTGGAGAGTGTATGTGAGAGAGAGATGCTCAATGGTACAAAGCCACTGGTGACCATCCACACTACCTGCCCAGTGCTTCCTCCTCCATCAATTGAGTCATCATGGAGAATACTCCACACTGGTTTTCTCAAGGGGTATTTCTTAAGATTCTGGATTTTGAAGACTTAGAAATGATTTGAAAGCTTCTTTCAGCCGCCTACTCTAGTTAGATTGTTTGCTTTTTCATGGAGTGTACAAGAAAAAAAAAGCACTTAATTAGAAATTGCTATCCATATATAAAAGCTGGTCTTAAAAAGAAGCTACAGACATATATGAGCCTATTTTTTAAATTTAAGTCCTGAAATTATTTTTTTCTAACTCAGATCTACATTTCTTTTTTTATATTCATTTATTGGTGCATCGTAATTATACATTTTGATACACATCAGGGTAGCAGCATCATACATGCACACATTGCTCATCTACATTTCTAACAGTCTTTCTGTCATGCCCCACAGACCCAGGTCAGCAATTCTGCAGTTTCAAGTTCTTACCCAAAACCTAGAGCCAGAAATATAAGCAGGAACAGGATGGGAACCTCTGTTCCTGGTGGGTACAAACTGTCCCCCACAGCCCAGTGAGCATCCACTTTCTCACCAAAAGTTACTCATGTTTCTCAAAGCATTCGCCTGAAAAGGGTGGGCTGCAGACCTCTACAGGGTCTTTACAGTCTCTTTAGGGTCCACAGGGTCAAAATCATTTTCATAACAATACCTTGATGCTACGAGTCTATTTCACTGTGTAGACACTTATATTGATGTCACAAAAGCAATGGGAAACTACTAGCACCACACCACTATGGTAGTCAGTATATTTTTTTCCACTACATGTCATTTTTTAAAAGGTAATTTCCCACTGGGCTTTGTGGCACACGCCTGTAATCCCAGTATTTGGAAGGCTGGGACAGGAGGATCACAGGTTCTAGGAGAGCCTCAGCAACTCATGAGGCCCTCTGCAACTTAGCAAGACCCTGTTTCAAAATAAAAAATAAAATAGGGCTGGGGACATAGCTCAGAGGTAGAATGCCTCTCAGTTCAATCCCCAGTACCACAAAAATGATAAATAAATAGTAATTTCTCTTAAGAATGCCTTGGATGTAGCATTAAATGTATTAATCTTATTAAATTTTGATGTTCAGTTAAAAAGAGAGAGAGAGAGAGAGAGAGATAAGCATTCTCCTGCCAATGCACATATGAACCATTAAGAAAGAATCAAACTTGGGCTCTAAGTTAAAGTGGCCAAAGTCCCAGTTCAGCTGTAGCTATATCAGGATTTGTCAATATATTTCCTTCAAGCTCACCAGTATCCAGTTTCATAAAAATATAATCTCAAGGAAGTTGACTGGAAAAATTTGAGTAAGATCTATAGATGAAATAAGAGTGGATTGGTGTTGATTTTCTGATTGTAATCATTGCACTGTGTTCATAAAAGAGAATGTCCTGTTCTTAGGAAAACAAACAGAAATACTTAGGGAGAAAAAGAGAGAGCATGATTATGATTTATTTTCAGAGGATTTGGAAAAATAATTTCATACACAGAGAAGAAAGAGAATGATAAATGTGGCAAAATATTAACAATTAGGGTATCTGGGCAAATGGTACACTGAATTTCTTTACCGTAGTTGCAGTTTTTTGTAAGATTGAAATGACTTCATGTCATAGCGCCAAAAAACTAATTCCAGAAAACAAGAACTGTCATATGCCTTTCACTGAAGTGACAGTGTTCAACCATGCTAAGTGCTACACAGGGAAACATCTCCTGCTTTGTCATGTTTGAGCTAAAATGAGTCATTTCCTCTTTCAGCAAAAGGAGCTCTTCTCCTATTCATGGAGGCCAGCACCAAGGATGCTTTGCACATGAACACTGAAGGTAAGAAGTACTTAATTCCTGGGTCCCTCTGCCACACCTCCCTACTGTTCATTTCATCCAGTCAAGGGCAGGGACTCGACTGGCTCCGTTCACAGAGGTCATGTCAAACCCATCAATGTCCACACTGTGGCATTCTGCTACCCTCGAAAACCTGTTCAATCTCCCAGCCTTCCTGGCTCAGAAAACATGATATCCATCCCTCTCATTGCTCTTCTCAAAGCAAAAACAAAGTTATTGACAGTTGATATTTCCTAGTAGTGCAATTAAGGAATTCTTATTTTCTCCTTGTATTGTTCTGTGTTTGAGAGGCTTTTCGACAATGACTGTGTTACTTTTATAATTAGAAAGAGAAATATTGTGTTTGCTTTTTTTTCCCCAAGCAGCTCTACAGAAATTCTATCACAGATTTCTGGACCCCTTCTCTGCCTCCTTAATGTTATCACTCCCACCCATATGGCAAGACTCATATACAACAGGTTCTGGATCTTCCTCATCCACCAGCAACAAGAAAACCCTAGGATGCCAGTACCAGCTGGTAAATAGATCATGAAGTATTATGACTCCATTTTACAGATGGAGAAACCAAGACCAGTGGCTTGCCACTGTATATACTAGTCAGATGGAATGGGATCCGGACCCACCGAGACAAGTTTGATGCGTGTAACCCTGAGACTGCACATACTCTCTTTCAGAGCAAGTTGAGAACTCGTGAAGATAGGAAACTGTCTAGGCTATTTGTTGAAGATAATTCTAGGCAAAATTTTTCTGGGAATTCTTAGAGAAACCTCATGGTACTTACTAGTCCCCCAACCAGCAAAAGGTGATAGTCCTTTGAGAACCATTTGCCACTTTGGTGCAAGATCCAAATATGGTTTTTATTTCTAGACCAGAGTTTCTCAAACACTGTTGACATTCTGGGCAAAATAATTCTTTGTCTGAGACTATTCTGTGCATTCTAGGATACTTAGCAGCATCCCTGTCTCTCCGCACTATGTACCAGTAGGACACCATCCCAACCCCAACTCTAGCCTGACATGGTGGCACACAGTTGCTCCTGATAGACGGGGAAGATACAAAATCTGTTGAATATGAGTCTTGCCATATGGGCTGGGAGGATGGAGACATGCAGCAGTGATAATATTAGGGAGGCTGCAATCCCAGTACTTGGGAAGATGAATCAGGAGGATTGCAGGTTCAAGGCCAGCCTCAGCAACTGAGACCCTCAGCAACTTAGTGAGACCCTGTTTCAAAATAAAAAATAAAATAGGCCTGGTGATGTAGCTCAGGGGTAGAATTTATCCCTGGGTTCAAACCCCAGTACCATCAAAAAAAAAAAAAAAAAGGATAGAGTTGCCAACCTTGGCTTTAACAATCAATGTCCAGACATTGCCCAAGGTTCTAGAAGGGACAAAATTTCCCCCAAGGTGTGACAGAAATGTTTCCAGACATTGACAAATGCCCCCTGGTGGGGGCAAAATCCCATTGATCAAAAACTACCATTCTAAGTTACCTCAGCCCAGCACGGGTTTTTGCTTTTCATACAAATAGACTATAATTTATAGTGTTCAGAGTAAACATTAGCAAATACATATAGAAAGGATACTAAAAATCACCAATATGCTTTGGGTACAAGAAGATCCTGTGGCCTAATAGCCTTCCCAGGAGTATCTGAGAATATCAAACTGATGAATCAACCATCCAAACTTCTACAGGTTTCTTTCTCCTTCCTGGGCTTCTGCCTCTTGCTGGAAGTGCCCCATGCTGTTTACTGGAAAGAACGGCAAATGGGGGAGAACAACATAATGCTGAGTACTATGATAGGCCTTCCCTCCAGGAAACCCAAGAGGTCCAGAAAACACTGCGTAGTCTTCATGGTGCTGCAAGATGTGAGGGGTTTGGGGCTGCTATTTTTTCTTTCTGTATGTACTTATTTATTAGTCACATTTGCACACACACACAAAAAGTTGAGACTTAGTCCTCCAACCTTCTTTATATGATTTGATATATTTTTAAACAAACAGGGCAGGGCTGAACTAGCAGTCCTTTTCCACTACCCAAATAGTGCAGAGAGGGTAAAGTGGTGGTAGCAACTGAGGAACCGAGGCCCTGAGAGTGAATCCCCAATTGCAAAGGGTGGTATGAGTTCTTCCTCCCATCTCCAGGTGCCTCTCCAGGGCTTTATACCCCTTGGTTGATCTCTTTCCCAGTATTGATTCCCCATTATCTTCCACCTTTCACCCAACCTGGTGTTTGGTTTGCAGAGATGCTTCTGATGCCAGTGGGTATCTGTGGAAACACAGGCAGGAACTTGAAAGCAGTTATAAGATCGCCAAAAGAAATAGAAACACAGCTGAGTTTCAGGAGGAAAAGAACATCCAAAAAGCAACGTTCATAAAGGAGTGCAGGGTGAGGGTTTCCCTAAAGGAGGGGATTGGAATTCACTGTAGAATTGCAATTCCTGTCCAACACTTGGCCAAAAGTGCCACAGTCCATTGTATGGTCTTTAATCTGAGTTCTGTTCTCTTTGACTTACCTTCTAACTTTCCAGTTCTGACCCAGTGGTAACGATCGCTCCCTGGCACTTTTTCCCCAGGGTGGAGCAACACACCACTCTGCCTGCCACCCCAGATTCTTTTGCAACACCTCTGGCATCCTTCAAGCTCCGCACATTCCAATTCTCCTACCCCTGGCCCTTTTCCATCCACACACTTCTGTCCTTAAATCTCTGCAGACTACAAGAGGCTGGAGGAGCTGAGAAACAGCCCAGGGCACTGAGGAGGATGTGTCTATCCATCCAGTGTGCTCTGAAGTGCTTCTAAAGCTCTATGCACCTGATCTTTTCACCTACTGCACTCACCTGCCAGAGTCTCTCAAACCCCTATCATGTGAGCCACTGCCTTGACTAAGGTATTGCATTGCTCAAAACCTGCTCACTTACCTAAGAGGGTAAGACTTTAATTTATGGGTAGCAATTTGTTTATGAGATTGACTTGCTGCTGCTTCTCTAAAAAGGGTGCTTGAATTGGAACTTAGGTGATTTTAGTTGCAACAGAGAGATTTAAATGATTGGGGTATGGAGCTCTACACCTAGAATATCTAGCATACAAGCTACTAGCCACATGGGGCAAATTTAAATGTAAATCCAGTGAAATTAAATAATATTTAAAATTTAGTTCTTTAGTCTCAACAGGTGCATTTCGAATATTCAATAGCCACATGTGGCTACTGGCTACCATATTGGAATTGGACATGGCAGGTCTAAAATAATTCCACCATCACAGAAAGTTCCATCGGACAGCACTCCTCTAGACTGTGCTGTTCCTGCCAATGGAGAGTTCTGGAAAGGAGAGGCAGCCCAACATCAGAGGCTCTGTGGAGGAGGGATAAAGAAGAGCAGAATAAGGAACAGAATTCTAAATGCAAGGTGAAGGAGGGCCAGAGACAAACTAGGCTCTGCCAAGGGTCAGGCCCCGAGTGAATATGCATCAGCCTTGCCACAAAACTCTTGAAGATAAGTGACTGGGGTTGGCTTTGGGGCCCATTTTCTCCATCTTCTGGTCTCTGGCTTCTGTGGGCTCCTTGTGAAGCAAGAAGCCCTGTCCTGAATCCTGAGGCAAGAGACTCAGAGCATCACCCCCACACAGGAGCCCAAAAGAAATCATCACTTTGGTGACACCAGACAGCTGGACAGTATCCAAGAGTCCACCTAGAGCTGGGCATTTCCAAATCGAAAGACATTTAAGGGGAATGGACCATCCTCTCCACATGGAATTAGACCTCTACCCAGTCTGAGGAACATGGAAGGTTCATACAGCAATGCTCACCTCTTAGTGGCGACAGTGGAGGAGCAAATGTCACCCTTTACCAATGGCAGTGGCTCGTCCTTTATATCACTTTGCAGCCATGTGGAACATCTTCACAATAATCACTCACCTTTTCCTCACAACAGTTAGATAATGGAAGTAGGGCAGATGTGACCCCCTCTGCTTTATATAAGAAATCCATGCTCAGAAAGAGGAAGAGACATGCCAAAGTCAATGTTGACATAATGGAAGAACCGCTTAGAAGTCACCCACCTATTCTGTCTGCAGCTCATGTCACCTCTCTCAGATGACAGGAGTTACTTAGTACCTGTCCAAGTCAGCCCCAGAGTGTACAACCTCCCTGTGGGTCATCCTGTAAGCTCAGTTTTTGTCCAGCTCCAAGTCAATAGCCAAGCCCCTGATAGTCTCATGGACTCCTACACAGTGACTCATGTGAGCTGCCAAATGAGAGGGCAGAGAGACTCGTGGCTAGAAAGCTGGCGTGGAATACCCCAGTAGAAACCCTCCCCAACGAATGCTGATCTTCTGCTAATGGCAAGGGAGCAATGATGCTCATGGCACCGTGAGCACCAGAAGAATGCTGCTTCCCTGGTTCCCAAAAGTCTGCAGTGGGTTTTGTTTACTGAAAATGGATTCAGAACACTGGATCAGTCCATTTATAAGAACTTTCTTTCTTTGTGTGTGTGTGTGTGTGTATGTGGTACTAGTGATTGAGTCCAGGGGTATTCTGCTTCTGAGCTATACCCCCAGCCCTATTTTTATTTTTTATTTCAAAACAGGGTGTCACTAAGTTGCAGAGGGCCTCGCTGAGTTGCTGAGGCTGGCCACAAACCTACAATCCTCCTGTCTTAACATCCCAAGTACTAGGATTTCAGGCACATACCACCACGCCTGACTCATTTATGGGACTTTCAATAGTCTATAGTCAAAAAGTTATGACTTATTCTCACTCACAATGTATGGGGGCCATTTACAGACTTGGCTATATAACAGATCAGATTCTGTATTTTCCTTTGACATAGCATGCACATAAATAAACATTTATGTAGAGTTATTATTGGACTTCTTTTGAGTTCTAACTAAATCTGTCACTGTCCAGAAAAAAACAAAAGTATGATCAAATAGAAAAAGCAATATTGAAGATAGTTGACAAAAATGAAATGGCCACTTTCACTATGCCCATTAAAGCAGTACCCCTAAGCAACACAGTCCTTTCCTTCCCTTTACAGCAACACACCAACACTTCTTGGTCAATATCCACCTTTCTCTACCTCTAAACAACTAGATTTCAAAATTAGGCCACTGAGCTATCCATGCCAAACTGATGAAATCCCCCCAAGGCAAATCGGCCATGCTGGGCTACTTCACTCTGTGACCTTTGCTTCCTCCAAGGGCTGAGTAAGCAGAGATTCCAAGCCCCGCCCCTATGGCCTCCTGCAGCCACAGGTCCTGGTTAGGATGCTTTGAGCTGTGATAGCACTTCTGGCTAAAAGTGCTTTAAACACTGGGCATGCAACACTTGCCTAAGAAGTCCAGAGAAAACCAGTTCCAGGTTTTATTTAGCATCTCATGTTATCTCCAAGGAGCCAGACTCTTTTCATTTGGTGGTGGCGTCTCCCCTCATCCTTTTCCCACCAGGGAAGAAAATCTTTCCGAGCAGCACCCAGAAAACATTTCCTGTGTCTCATTGACTAGAAGTAGATGGAATGACCACTCCTAAGCCAATCATAGACAAAAGGTGAATGAGATTACCATAATTAGCTTAGACTGATACTTGCTCATCCCCTGGGGCTGGACTACAGACGTCTTACAAAGCTGGGCTCTACAAAGATAATGGGAGAAGTGGTTATTGGAGAAGCAACCAACAATATCTGCCAGACCATTTGTACACATGGCTGTGACAGAGAAGGAAGAGGCGCCCTCTGCTTCTCATCTCCCAGGTCTACCTAGAGAAAGCCCCCTCTTTGACAGGGTCAAATCTGCCACCATTGGCTCTCATGAACCCTGTAGAGCTTGTTCCTGGAAATTCTGTGGCTTTTGTTTAAATGTTTTACTATTTTCTCTCTTTACCAGACTGAAAATACCAAGAGTGTTATTTTAATACATGATTGTATTCTCAGAACCTACCTTGTCTGCTCCATCAAAGGATAGATGGACGAATTGATGGATGGACGGATGGATGGATAGATGATGGATGGACACTTCAGCCACTAAATAGCTCAAGCCTACAATTTCCTGGAAATTCACTCAAAAGGCCTGAGTCTTAGCCCCCTCCCCTCCATTCTCTCTTGATGAGTCTGCATTGGGAGTATTTATTGCCCCACTCCCAGACCTAACCTAACTGGGGGCCCTGGCTATTACCTCTCTGATTGGACAGGTGGCTTTTCTGCTAAGAGAGGGCCTCTGGGGGCTGAGTGAAAAGGAAACAAGAAAAAAGAGTGACTATAAACCAGTAAGGGAGACAAGCAAGCAATTACCTTGCTAGATAAGTAGCCCAGATGTTTTGAATGAAGAAGCAAGTTTGAAAGAACATCTTGTACCTGAGTGATAAAGGGTGACTCAATCAGGTAGAGACAGGATGTACTTGTACAAGACAGAGCAAAGTGAGAGGAAAGGGAGTGTGGGACCGATGGTGGCATTTGGACACAGGAGAGAGGCTCAGACTTGCGCATTCTCAGCTTTTTCTACACCCATTCCCGTTTTTTACAACCCTTTGAATTTCCAGTTCCTCTTGCTTTTCGTAACAAGGACCAACAGAAGCTGAGAAAAACAAGAACTGGCTTCTCAGAGAGACTCCTACTGAACTTATAAAACTCCTCTTTAATAAGATGACCCCCTCCTTTCTTCTCTGAGGCCCCCCCTTGGGGGGGTGTCTTTTCTGTGACATTACCTTTCAGCCACTTGTCAAAAAGCTGAATGGCAAATAAAAACTGGTCGCCCCTGGGTATTTCAAGTAACCCTCAGACAGCTGTAGTGAGGGAATTCAGAGAAGTGGGAGGAGTTCTTAATAATATGTGAGCAGGCTGTGGGACATGGAGACCTGCCCATGCTCAGCTACACATAATGGTGAGCACAAGGCCAGCTGTCAGCCACTGCTGAATATTTTGCCACACACATACAAGTAACTTTTACATTCTATCCCAGTGGGGACCAGGTCCACGTGTTTGCACCACTAAATGCCAGGTTTTCAATTAGGGAGTTATTTTTGTGGTGTTAACATTTTTATTGGCAATTTTTCTATTGCTTCTATAAAAGCAATAACATTTTGCTTTATTTAAGTGTTTTAGTGATGGTTTATTTTATTTTATTATAAAATAATCCTTTTTTATTTTAGAATCATCCTGCCAGAGATGACCCCTGCTAATATATTAGTGTATATGTATTTCCAACCTTTCTCCTGTTCACATGCACAGATACACATTTTAGAATTGGAATTAAATATATCTACTTCCTGTACCCAGTTCTTTTTTACTTTTCATGTGTTTCTATATTATTAAAATTTTTAAACTGGGTGCAGTGGTGCATGCTTGTAATCCCAGTACTTGGGAGGCTGAGACAGGAGGATTGCAGGTTCATGGCCAGCCTCAGCAACCTCATGAGTCCCTCTGCAACTTAGTGAGACCATTTCAAAATAGAAAATAAAATAGGGCTGAGGGTGTAGCTCAGAGGTAGAGTGCCTCTGGGTTCAATCCCCAGTACCACAAAAAATTATCACATTATTTTAGGGGTAAAACAACATTTCATTGTATGCCTATGCCCTGACCTAGTTAAACAATCCTTTATGATTTGATATTTACATTTTCCAAATATTCTGTATTTACAAATAGCACCAAGGGGAATCTCTGAATTGTTTGTATACATCTCTGTTTATTTGGGTAAATTTCTGGAAGTATATTTTCTGATTCAAAGCATACCTAACATCCTTAAGAATTTTAATATATATTATGGCAAAGGTTACATCAATTTATATTCAAAAGAACAAGGTGCCAGTCTGTCGTACCATTTGGCAGCCAGAAGTGTTTACAAACTCTGTGATACCATCCTGAAACCTTCTAGGATTGGGAAAAAAATGAAATTAAATATTTTATATAAAAATAGTTTGAAAGCTAAAAATTATATGAAAATACACATTTTTTTGTGGTACTAGGGATTGAACCCAGGGGCCTTCTACCTTCGAGCTACACCCCCAGCTCTATTTTTTATTCTTTATTTTGAAACAGGGTCTCACTAAGTTGCAGAGGGCCTCACTAAGTAGCTGAGACTGGCCGCAAACCCGGATCCTCTTGTCTCAGCCTCCCAAGTACTGGGATTACAAGCGTGCACCACCACACCCGGCTTGAAAATACACATTTTTAAGCCACCCAAGATGAAGAAGACATTTCCTCAACCAGATATTCCAATGATTGACAGTCCTTTAAAAGCACAAAACCCTGACCAACTTCCCTCTCAATGTAGCAGACACCCAATACATTTATTTATTCAGAACAATTTATTGAGTGCCTACTATATTTGGAACTTTGTGTTAAGTTTGAGGATGTGAAACACACACACCCATCAATGAGCTTCTAGCCTGGGAGCGTGGGGGGAGGGGTGCAGGGATGCATCAATGAGCATCAATGAGCTTCTAGCCTGGGAGAATAGGGAATGGGTTCAGGGATGCATCAATGAGCATCAGTGAGCATCTAGCCTGGGAGCATGGGGGAGGGATACAGGGATGGGAAGTGTAGCAAAATAAGTAAGTCGGATTCATCATCAGTGCTACAATGACAAGGTCAGGTTGTAGGTGTCCTAGAGGCCAGACATTCTCCAGCTTTGGGAGACCCAAGAAGTCCCTTCCTGAAAGAGGGAAGGCTGAAACTGAGGATGAGGAGGCAGCAGGGCTTTCTGCAAGGTGACCATGGGCCAATCCCTATTGCTTCTGAAACAATATGGAGAAATCACAGCTTCCTAGCAGCCACATTCCTGCATAGAAAGAGAGGCAGTTTTGAGGGTCAAGTTCTCTAAGGAGCTACATGATAGAAGACTCCCATGGGGTATGTTAGTTACCATTTCTCTGGAGATTGGCCTGGCATTTTGGGGAATGAGATATGCAAGTTAAGCTGATTGTAGAATTGTTTGAGATTACACAAGGGATTTTAGAGAGGTATGAGGGAAGATATAGGGGCAAGATACAGCAACTGTCAGAGTAGAAGACAGAGATGCCTAATAAGGAATTTTGTCCAGTGTCTGTCATGGAATGTGTTATAGAAACCCTCACCTCTATCAAACTAGAAAATCCTTGTTCTTGTATTTTAATTTTTTTTATTTTTTTTATTGGTGCATTGTAGTCTCACATCACAATGAGTATCAGTTTGGTGTTAACATACATGCACACAGCTTTTGGTGTCCCTCCCCCCCGCCTCCCCCCCACATGTAGCACTGAGAGTGATATTGGTATAATCTCATATATACACATTGTTTATGACAGTAATTCCATGGATTTACTACTTTCTTACCCTTCCCTTTCCCTTGTACCCATTCCCTTGCTCCACTGAGGTTTCTCCATTGTCAATGGAGTCCATTTTGTGTCCCCACTAATCCCTAGGTTGTGCATATTAATGAAAACATATGTCCCTTCTTTTTTTGTGATTGGCTAATCTCACTTAACATAATGTTCTCCAGATCTCTTGTTAATATGTGAAGTGACAAAGGGCTGAGTTTGTCCTCCAGATGGGTGGAGGGTGAGAACAAAGGCTGCCTATGGGAGGCTGTCTGGCTTAGTTACTCATCCTTCATTCTACAGGCATTTACAGGCTTCTGTTTGCTCAGAACACTTGAGCTAAGCCAGACATCCTTCACCTCACCAGCACCGGCTGTGAAAGTGCACATAACCTGCTACTCTTCTTGTACTCACCCACTCGGCTCACTGGGCTCCATGTGCCTGAGCACGTGCACCTACACAGTTTTAAAGAAAAAGTGGGGATTATAATGAAATCTTTTAGGCAGTCAAGGACATTCCAAATGCATTCCAGAAACCCAGGTGTGAGTTGCCCCTCTGCTTAGACACACCTATGAAAAGCATCCCAAGCCATTATATTTTGACATGCAAATAAGTTGGCAATTGTCAGAATCAAGAGTATCAGCAAAGCAGCAAACTTCCTATCCAAATTATATTGCTCTTGCAATATTAAAATTAATTTCTGTCTCTAAAGCTGAGTTGAGAAGAATGAGAATGTAACAATAGGATGTCTGAAAAATCATTATGGATACACTACCAAGAAAGTGCCCAGATAAGAAAAAATTGACTAATCTTCGGAGCAGTGACTCTGCAGTCTTTTCCCCCCTTCATAGTTTCAGAGACGAGTGTCTGGTAGACACCATCAATTATACACTGTCTAAACAAGAGGTGGTGTTACTATTGTAAAGTAGTGAGTTGACAGTGATTTACTGGGATATGCCAGGTCAATTTTATGATGAACAAATGTGCAGTCATTTGAATAGGCCCACTCTGCTTCCACTGACCCAGGAAGCCTGACAACCAGTTGGGAGTTAGGCCTACTGCTTATCAAAATGCACTAGTGTCACAGTGGGCCTACTAAGACCTTATTAAGACCCTACTATAATTGACGATAGCACTTACTTTTAAAATGTTAAGCTTAAGATGTCATATTTTGCTAAGCTCAGTTGTCTTACTTTGGAATACAGAAATGCACCACTATTTAAAGCTCTCTTACCCAGCAACTTTAACTATCTGGACCAAAATCCAATTACCTACACAATAGGTAGAAAATGTCTTCATGCCTCACCCAGAACTTTGTTATTCTCATTTTGTTGTTGTTGTTGTTGTTGTTGTTATTTTAAATCGCTTTAATTTTCTAAAAATTTGTAATGGGATTTCTGAGTTCATAAATCAGAACCAACAGTAGAGTGAAAAAGGGCTCTATCAAGTCTGCTAGAAGAGCGCTAACAAAAGAGAATTATTATCTGTCAAATTGAATTTAAGGAAAAAGAATAGAGAAGAACGTAAAGATGGAGGGGGGAAAGGAAGAGAAGGAAGGAGGCTAGCAAAAGAAGATTCATAAGCTGAAAATTCTCAAGTCCTAGTTGTCTGATCTAAGCAAAGAGTTCTTGGTCTGCGGGAGCTTGGTCTGTATTTATTTTCTGTAGGGTATGCTATATCTACCACATCTCACAGTAACAAATAACCTTAATACTCCATGGAAATTTTAAATGAAGAAGACAGGGAAGTGAGTAATTTTTAAAATGTGCATCCAATTAATTAAAAGTAAAATGTATTTCCTAAATGGTATGGTTTAGATATTGAGACATGTGTGATGCCCCCCAAAGGTGTTTTCATTGAAAAATGCACTAAATTAAAAGAGAGAATGGTCTAAGGTTTATTATTTCCTTGCCATTCAACGATTTGAAAATTGAAGATTTTGCCTGTTCTTGAGAGTCCTTGCCTTTCTTTGATTTCTGGTATTGAAATTTTTATTAGCCAATATTAAAATTTCTGGTATTGAAATTATTTTTAGCCACCTCTCCATGAGCTTTGTTATGAATCTACCCTTAAATTCAGATTAATGCACATGAAAAGGTTATAGGAGGAATCTAGAAGGTCTCAGAGCGTATCCCTCAGTGACTTAGAGAGCATACTGGTTAATGGGAAGAAAGAAAAGCACAGCTCAAAGCCAAGTGCTCTTTCCGTGCATCTGTGAATGAGAATAGTGTATTCTCTATGGCCTTATAAAAATAGTCACTCGGCCGGGCGAAGTGGTGCACACTTGTAATCCCTGTACTTGGGAGGCTCAGACAGGAGAATCGCAGGTTCACGGCTAGTCTCAGCAACTTAGTGAGGCCCTCTGCAACTTAGTGAGACCCTGTTTCCAAATAAGAAATAAAAAACATTGGGTTGGGGGTATTACTTGGAGGTAGAATACCTCTGGGTTCCATCCCCAGTACCCAAAAAATAAAGCAAGAAAGAAATAATAAAATAAAATTTAAAAAATAGTCACTCAGCGAGCACTGAACACCTGTGAACACTTATAAAGGTGACAGTACAGGGGTGCTGGATGTATACAAGAAACCAAATGGAAATGCCCCTGGGACTTTGACGGCAGTGACAGTAAGCCAGGTGTCAGAGGTTTTCATTTACTCGTGGCTCTTCTACTTGGTTAAACCTAGTAGCTGCCTCCTAAACTAGGCTGTGCTGGCTGTCTCTGGATTGTCCCCAGATACGCCAGGCCAGGTGAGACCAGCCATTTATAATTCCCTGCTTCTAATTGCAGAGCTTAAAGCCAAAGGCTTGTTTCTCACCCTTGTCACAGTCCAGTGGGTGTCAGAGTGGAACTCAGGGGCCTCCCATCTCCTGGCTGTGCTGAGCTCTTAGGACCATAAAGCCCTCAACTGTGTCTCCCTCTGACTGGTCATGGAAAAGAGAGAAAGAAGACAGAGAGAATGAGTATGTGGAAAGTTTTAAAGACCAGGACTAGACTAGAAGTACATCAATCCTGCCCGCTTTCAGAGGCCACAACTCAATCGCCTGACTCCATCTAACTACAGAAAAGTCAAAGAAGCGAACTTCAACTGTGTGGACAGAAGGGAAAGGGGAACCAAGTCCGGGTGGACACGAGAGGTCTTTATAACTCCTGCGAATGGACTCCCGGCGTTCTGACTGAAGTGGGAGGGGAAAGCGGGAATTACAGAGCAACAAATGTTTGGACCCATTCTTGATAATTTCCCCTCAGTCTTAATTTTTTCTGGTGTGCATACATCCCATCCTCAGTGTTCCAGAGATTCTCCCATCAGGCACTTGGCCAAGGCACTTCGCACTAGACATCTAATGCTTTGTTAACTGGCTTCACAAGCCTAAGGCAGAAGTACTCTTATACTGACAATCTTACACACAAGGACAGTGAGGCCCAGAGAGGCTGCATGAGTTGTCCAATGTCACACAGCTAGTGAATGGTATATGGAGTGAAAGGAACTTTCCCTTAATTTCCCCATATATAAAAGTAAGAAGCTGAGCGGAGTGGCCTGCATCTGTAATCCCAGTACTTGGGAAGCTGAGACAGGAGGATCACAGGTTCAGTTTTGAGGCCAGTGTGTGGTAACTTGGCAAGACCCTGTTTCAAAATAAAAAAAAAATAAAAATAGCTGGGGGTGTAGCTCAGAGGTAGAATACCCCTGGGTTCCATCCTCAATACCACAAAAATATTTTTTTTTTAAATGAGAGATCAGATCAGAATACCTTTCAAGTCTTTTGGTTCCTTTCAGATCCAAAATTTTGTGATTTTGTAACTCATGCCATTAATTTTCTCCTGAGACAAATAAGGAGGCAGTCAGAAAGACAATGCCAAAAAACTAGTAACTTACATTTTTATGTTCATTTAAAATATCTTCCTCACCTCCCTAGCACAAGTTTTGAGAAATTAAAGTATATGCAATAGATAAGTTTGTTACTAATACTATAGTGATTCATTGTTATGGCAAAGTTATTTCGTGTTTAATTGAATAGCACATTCACACACACATGAAAAAATACTCTTGGCTGAAGAATCTTGCAAAACATATGTCCTTCTCCTACCACTCTTGCCCTGTATTAGTCAGTTTTGCCATAGAAACAGTGAGATCTCAGAGGCTACAACAACACTGGCTGTTTACTCACTCTACAGAGGCACATGGGGTCAGCTGCAGATTGGCCGTGGTGCTGCTAGGATTGGCTGGGCTCTGCTGGCCTCCTCTGGGCTCCACCTGTCTTCTTACTTTGGAACCCAGACTGGGTATAGCCACCTTTGGCAACACCGTTGAGAGCGCATGGAGAATGAGAACAAGAGGCCTAAGACGAACCCTGCAACTGCATCTCAGGCTCCTGGTTGGATGCAGCAACAGGAATTGTAACCATTCATGTCCTACTGTCCCAGGCCTTTGTCATGGCCAAGCCAATGGCTGTGGAGTGGAGATGTGTGCCCTTCCAACCAGATGCATGTGTACACCCTGTGACAACAGATGGGAATATGTGATCCTATGACTGGGAGGGAGAAAATAGTTGGGGACAGTAATGCAATGAGTCCCCAGCCCCACTGCCTCCATCCAAGTTCTAAATGCAGCTCTTCCCATGGAGAGGCAGTCACCCCACCTCCTCCCAACAAATCCCAATGGGGCTCTCAAACTTGAGAAAGTCACCCAAGTGCTCACTGGAAGTGCCCTTTCCTAGTCCCACACTCCAAAAATTTTGTCCCATTAAATCTAAGTTGGGCAGCGGTGCCCAGAGCAGTCTCTAGAAGCAATGTCCCAGGGATACCCAGTGCTATCAAAGGGCCACCCCTGGATTCCCACCACACTGAGTGTTAAAGCTACCATTGGGTGGTGGGTTGTGCTGAAGTAGCCCATCATCCGGAGGAAAGATGCCTTGAAGGATTCAGAACCTGTGGCCCCAACGTCCTCTCACCTGTCCCTGATCTCCATAGCCAGGGGTAATTTTATATTCCTGGAGCTTCTTAAAGGTAAAGGGCCATCACTCCTTTGTAGCCACCTGAAATGGAAAGTGTATGGTTAACAACAGAGACCCCAGAGCTCAACTGCTGAGTTCTTCTTCCATATTCCGGCTCAGTAGCCGTGTGATCTTGGGGAATTCATGGAGTGTCTCTGGGCCTCAGCATCCTTGTCTGTGAGATGAGAATAATAATAGAAATAATAGAACCTACCTTGGGAAGTGTTGTGAGGGGTAAGCAAGTTCACAAGGCAGTGCCAGGCGTGCAGCAAGTGCTATGCAAGGGTTTGCTGATTTTATCACCACATTTCTGAGTGCACTGGAGGCTTTTAAGATAACATCATTGGTTTAAACCACTTCTTTGAGCTTCAGTCTCCTCATCTTTGAAATGAGAACAATAATGTGTTGATGGTAATAACATTATAGCTGCCGGCCCTCTGTATAGAATTACTGTACAAATAAAATGCAAAATGTGCTTTATAAACTGTAAGTCATCATGTAAATACAAGTTGTGTCATTTTATGTTTGACTTAGAATACAAAGGCAGGATTCACGTTCTTGCCCTGTGAGAAGGTGGTCAGAACTGTCACCTCTCTGAGCCTCAGTTTCCTCTCCTGGAAGTGGGGCATTACATGAGTTAGGAGACACCATGTCATGTCAGTCAATGGTTCTCAACCCTGGCTACACATTAGAATCCTCTAGAGACCTTTTGTAAAATGCCCGTGTCCCAGTGAACTTAACTCTATCTATAGCTGTTCATCAATATCCTCAGAACATGGGGTTCAGGAACCCTGTAGATACTAAAATCTGTCAGCATTCTCATTGCTGTTTTCCAAAAGACCTGACCTCACAATTTAGAGGAAAGGATATTTATTTACTCACAGTTTTGGGAGATTTTAGGGTTCAGTCCATGTCAGGCCGGGTCTGTGGAGCTCAGAGCACGGCTGCAGGAAGCAGAGAGAAGGGGAGAGCAAGGGCTCTGCTCTCACATCATGGAGGCTGGAAGCAAGAGAAAACAAACAAGGGAATTCAAAGACAAAAGCACAGTCCCTACGGCCACACCTCCAGGGACCCACCATCTCCAGCCACACCCCACCTGCCTAGGTTACCACCCAGTAAATTCATTGCAATGGATTTATCTATTGATGAGACTACAGCCCTCATGACAATTATATCAACTCTGAACATTAATGCATGAGCTCTTCAGAGGACATCCTATATCGAACCATAACAGAGACCTTTATATAAAATGGTATAGTATTTAAATATAACCTATGTACATCCTCCCATATACTTTAAATCATCTCTAGCTGATTTATAATGCCCCAAACAATATAAATGTAGGTAAATATTTACTATACTGTATTGCTTAGGGAATAATCATGAAAGCCTGTACATGCTCAATACAGACACAATTATTTTTCCAAATATTTTTTGACGTGGGGTTGGTGAATCCACAGATGCAGAACCTGTGGAAATGGAGGGCTGACCATCATCAGAGCCTCTAGGGACAGGGCAGATGATGGGGACTTTAAAGAAGTTTTCTTGCTTGCGTTGTGGATCCTGGATTGAAAACTGCTGATGTTTGTGGGACAGCTTTGCAAACTGCAAAACATAATGTATAATTTATGGGTGATTTTTAGTTATTACTAATTGACCGATGATCTCACAAGGGACTAGTTCCTCTGGAAATCAGGCCAACGTGGATTTTCCACCATCTGTCCAAAGTGTGCACTGGCCGGGGAGAATTGAAACTCACCCAGTTCCTATCCTTGCCTTTAAGCCAAAAAGGCTGAGCAAAATAACAAACCTCCCTCAGATAAAAAATGTTGCTGGGATACTGTGGCGAGTGAGTCGAGTTGGTGTTCTTGGAAGTGGTGCCTCCAGCCATGGGTAAGCATCCAGCATTTGTTTTATTAAAGTGACTCCACTACAGAGGCACATACATCACAGTGCAATCATTTATCCCAATTAATTTAGAAGCCAGATCTTTCTATGAAAGTCCCCCTACAGCACCAACCCTGAGTCAGCTCCCATTTGCACAATGCGCTCTCTGATAATCATCTACTTCTTACAGGATGCAACCACCACCAAGCACAGCACAGGCCTCCTCTTTGGTACATCTTCACAGAGCACAGCATTTCCTTTTGGGAGCCTCTTGGAGTTATGTGAGAGGAGGAGAGAGGTGTCTGGAATCAGAGGTGGACGTTTTTAAGCAGGCTTCACACGATTGTGTGTGTGTGTGTGTGTGTGTGTGTGTGTGTGGTGTGTTACTGGGGATTGAACCTAGGGTCATTTTACCTCTAAGCTACACCCCCAGCCCTTTTTTTTTTTAAACAGGATCTCACTAGGTTGCTGAGAGTCTTGCTACATTGTTGAGGTTGTCCTCAAACCTGTGATTCTCCTATCTCAGCCTCCCAAGTACTGGGATTACAGGTGTACACCACCACGCCCAGCTCCTCCATACTATTTCTAATCATTTTCACACAGCCACGATGCTCTGGCTATGCTGTCAGGTTCTAATGTGATGAACACTTTGTATGAAAGTAATATCCTTGTGGAAAGTTCCAGATATTTCCCACCCAAGGGTATCTCGAAACAGGGAATAGAATGGAAACTTATTCACGAAGCAACAAAACGCAAACTTCCTATTTGCCATCATAAATAATGATGATCATAACGGATGACCAGCTAAGCAAGGTTCCTCCTGTGAACATTCACAAATGTGTAAACATGCTGCCCACACTATGGACAGATAAACATCCACTGCTCTAGGCACATGTTTACACAAAGCTAATAATTGGCAGAGCAGGAAGAGCCAGAACCTTCACCAGCCCACCTCTGGGCCAGAGTTCTCTTGGCACTATGTCCCTAGCCTTCAATGTCTATATGAAAGAGCAGCTACCATGTTCTCCTTAAAACCTCTTCAGACTCTGCCATTGAAGAATACAGGCTATACTGGCTCCCAGCCTAGCCTTTGATCATACTAATGTAGGACCAGTTCTCCTGCATGCAGATGTCCTGTGCCACATCTCAAGAGCCTTGTTCACCTTTGAGGCTTCATTGATTCTTATTCATTCTACAGTCATTGGCCATAGACTTTGGGCAGAGCTTGTGTAATAGTCTTAATCTTTAGCCTGATGTGAAATAGTTAATCCCTCCTGTTCCTCCCCCCAACCCTGAGAAGATTATGTCCTTTGTTTTCCAAATTAAATGTTGGCATTCTGTATTGGAAATAAAAACTAGACTCCCGGAAATCAAAGAGTACATTTGGTGTTCTCATCCTGTTATTTCTGCCTCAGGGTATCTAATACCCAGGTGGAACAGGGCAGGGAAGGAGACCCAGTGAGCAGAGAACCCAAAGGCAGCCCTGGCACAATGCCTTACACTTAAAACAATGGATGAATGGATTCAGTTTGTTTGCAAGAATTTTTTTTTACATTTTTTTAGGACAAGAAAGGCACTAGAAATTTAACTGAGGTTAGTAATCAGAAGGTGCAACAGGTAGTTACTAACCACTTATAGTAGAAAACTGAAGTTGGTGAGGTTCTCAGATGTACAGGGCTTCCCCACTATTAGAATCTTGATCAGTCTTAGCAAGACCCAAAGTCTGCCCAAAACAGTAAACAATTCAAATGTCCACCAACATTAGAATGAATAAATAAATTATGCTATTTCATTCAGTGAAATCTGGATGGAAATAAATGAAATGAATTACACAAAACTACATGTAACAAGAATGAATCATACGACAGTGTGGGATGAGAGAAGCCAGACACACATACACATACACTCCTACAATGCAAGTTGTATGGTTCTAGTTATATCAAATTCAATAGTAGGATAAAACAAATCTGTAGTGTTAGAAGTCAGGAGAGTGGCCCTGTTGGGAAGGGGTGGGTACAGATTAAGAGGAACATGAGTTGGATTTTGGGGATGCTATTAGTGTTCTGTTTCTTAACCTGGGTGGTACAGTAGATGTATTCACATGGTGATAAATCATTGCAGAATACTTATGGTTTGTGTATGCATACCATATGCATAACAATCTTTAAAGAAAGACTTAGGTGGGGCCTGCTTGTTCATCGGGGAATTGGGCTTGTAAGAGGTAAAAAGATCCTCAGAATCCCTGCCTAGCATGCTAGGTCCATTTCTAGAATCAGGGAAACTGAGTCAAGCAATGGGGCACCATTGATAGAAAAGGCAGGACAGGGTGGAGACTGCATTTGAACAGGGACCACCTAAGACCAGATCTTGGAAGGAAGTCCCACAACATGGGAGAACTGAGATTGCTGCCATTCAGGACTGATTTGCTCTGGGGCTGAGGGATTGATTTGCTCAGGAGTTGGATGGGCCAGAATATGCAGCTAAAGTCTACCCAGAAAGGATAAGGGATTGACAGTGGGGAGTGGTGTGTTGGAAGCTCAGATCTGTCATTTTTAACTCTCAGGAAGCCACACTGCCTCCTATGTTGTGGCATACCATCCCTAATGTAGGTAGTAGAATCATCCCAGGCCATGGAACCATGGCCCTGATTTTCTGTCTGGGGGGAGTGGTTTTCATTTCTCCAAAGAGCAAACTGCCAGGCCATAGGTTGCTGGATCTCTTTCTCAGCCATTGGCCTCTGTGGAAGGAACTTGGTTTAATGGAGGAAGGTGGTGAAGGGAGGCTTTTGGAAAGGGCAGGTTGTTTCAGTTGCATTCTCACTGCTGTAACCCAAAACACCTGACCACCACAACTGAGAGGAAGGGAATTTATTTGCTCACAGTTCTGGAGATTTCAGGGGTATAGTCCATGTTAGGCTAGGTTACATCTGTGGAGCTCAGGCCATAGCAGCAGGAGGCAGAGAGCGAAATTGCACAAGGGCTCTACTCAAACATCACAGAGACTGGAAACAGGAGAGAGAGCAATGGGAGGAGAGACCATATACAATCCCCAAGGCCACACCTCCAGGGACCCCTCCTTGGCAACCAAGTCCCACCTCCAACATAGCTGCCTTTTCTCCACGAGGTCTAGAGGGACATTACAAATCCAAACCATAATATAGGTGTAAAAACAATCAGCATTGAGACAGAGCAACCAAGAGAGAAGGGGGTTTCCTTGGAGTTCTTACCACAGCAGGAAACAGCATGGTGGGAAAGTGTATTTGAATAGGTAATGGGAAGGAGCAGGAAAATAAGAAAGTCTTTGAGGGTTCAGAAGTGAGGAAGCCAAATCAGGAAGTATGTGCTTGGTGTGGAGGCTGCAGACTTCCTACAAACCTGTTCTCCAGGTCCATGTTTTGCATTTTTTAGCCACAGTCTCACCTATAGAACTAGGGAGGAATTAAGCCTAGATGGCTGTCTTTGGACTGAGTATACAAGATTGACATTTTGCTAACTGGCCTCCACATATTTGGAGCCATTTGCTGTTATAACATCATCAAAAATGGGCCCTTGATCAAAATCCTGTTTGCAATGGAGAGTTGACTTGAGGAGATAAAAACCAAATCTATTCCTAGCCTAGAGTCTGCTGCTATAGAAACTGGCCAGTGGACCAGCCTAGATGTGCTTACTACTGGGACTCACCCAGTGTGTGATGAGGGTCATGTAGCAGAGCTCCCACAGAGGTGAGCAGTTGCCATTATCTTCTCTCTGATGGTTTCCTTACCCCAACATGTTTCCCCTGCTGAGAAGGTAAGATACACAGTGACCTGAGAACTCATCAGAACACAGCCGTGACACCACTATGAGTATGTCTAATTTCCTAGCACAGGAGTTTTAGAAAGTGCATGGTAGTGACCAGATTCCAAGATATGTCTCAGGAAATCCCAGAGAAAAGCTGTTGCTTTTTAGCCCATAAAATACTCCCTGAAAGCATTTTTATAGGGAAAACTTTATAATTAGGAGAGTTTCTTTGATCCTGTGCCAGTATATGAGAAAGTATGAGCAGATGACAAAATCTACTTCGGCCTGTGCCCACCCTGCTCCCCATCCCAGCATTTCTTCTTCAAAATACATGGAACACTGCTTTGGCAGAGCTGTCTGAATAGCATCTGACCTCACCCCAAAGGTGTGGTTTATAGCATGTTGATCCCAAGCACTTTGATGCAATGCCCAAAATAATAGTGTTATAAAAAGTCTACAACCAGTGTGCAGAATCCTATTTCCAAGCCAAGCTGATATCACCAGGACAAAGAGCCCTTTCTGGGCTATATGTGCCTAGTGAAGCCAGATTAGAGAGGTGAACGGCATTTGAGACCCTCAGGCATAAGTAGGGCAGTAGCTGAGATGGGCTCTCAACCCTGGCTCTCTTGGTCCTGCTCAGGACTCCATGCCCATCCAAGGCTTGGCATGCTGCTCAGGTCCAGTCGCTTGTTTTTATCTCCACAGTCTCTCCAACAGAAGGGGGAATAATTGTACCATCCATCACAGACTTTCCATAAGTCAGATGATTTATTGCATGCTTTCATATTTGCCAGATTGTTCTTTCCCATGGGCCTGACGATTTACTAAACCTCTCCATACTTCAGTTTCCTCATCTGATAAAAGTTAGATAGTAATAAGCTATACTTACTCATGAGGCCATTATGAGGACAAAATGAAATTCAAATGATTAAGGCACTTAGCTCAGCGCCGGGTCCATAGCAGGTGCTGCAGAAGTGATAGGCATCATTCTAAAGTCAAAAAGAGTCTGCCCACTTGATTTAAATTAGATGACCCTAAGGGATTATATGGGGCAGGTGGATGAGAGTGTGCAACCAGGGAGGCATTTGGGAACAATCCAGGACCCCCAAAGAACAGCATGCTAGCTACCTCAAAAGATGCATTAATGAACCAGATCCAATGCTGAAACAGGAGCCTCAATGTAAGGGAGCTACTTGATGGTGCCTATGCACCCTGAGATTATCGTCTAAGATTGTCACTGAGATTGTCTAAGATTGTCCCAGAGATTTCTATTTCTGAGTGATTTCTTACAGGAAGTAGTGGCAGGTGGAGGAAGCCTTCAAAAAGTTATGCATTAAGTGGTGTTCAGGTGGTAGATGGAGAACCACCTCTGGTCAGGAGGAAAGAGTAAAGGCCAGTCTTTTAGGGGCTCGTCAAGCAACACGTAGGCCTTTCAAAAGGCCTGAGATGGGCAGCTGTGCCCCTGGATGCTCTTCCCTTCATCTAAAAAATATAAAATTTAAAGGGAAATTAAAGCCACGTGTTTCTGAGAACTTACACTTAGTTCATCAAGTCTATTGTTTTTCTGAGCATTGTTTGAAGTCTAATAAGACTAACAATCCTCTTTTTAAAATGTCTTTTAAAATCCTTTTTTTTCTTAGAAGGACATTGAGAGGCTTTGAAAGTTGTTCCAAGGGTAAAAATAATAATATTAATAATAAATTGTTCAAAACTCTCAACCCCTGCAGGTTCGAAATTTCCTTAATACTCTGAACCCAAGGGATTTGAATTATTACTGTAGCTTATTATCTCTTTTTATGGAACTTCACAAAAGGGAGAAAGAAACCAGTGGAGGTCACTAGAGTTCATCGTGGGGTTTGCTTCACAACTGTGCCCATAGCCCAGAATTCCAGAACTTTCTCATCCTGAACCTTTAAAAGAAGCCCTCCCCCCCAACTCGGCAGGATTAATGGGATTAGATGGCGTCATTCTGATGATACTGACTTTCCAGCCTGGATTATTTGGGGCTGCTGGATCATAGCCAGGGTCCTCCTAGAATGGCTCTCTTGTAGGGCACACAATCTATGTCACACAAAGTGGATGATATATTGTTAGATGACTATGGGGTGGAAAGAGCAATTCCCCCCCCCATCGGGATATGTGCAAAGGAGTGAACGGCTGTGGTTACCCCTGAACTCTCTGCGCTGTCATCTGATGACCTCTGGTGGTGGAATTTTTCCCAGCATGTGTGAATCGATGCTTCTGAGCCAAGCCATCCCATGTTACATTTTCCTACATTCCCTTCCTCCTGTTTTGTCATTCACATTAAGCAAGGAGCAAGAATCAGTTGCAAACACCCAGAATAAAGTGCTGCATGTGCCTGACCAGGCTATCATCTCAAAGGGTCGTGTGGTGCTCTCTCTTTCAGGGAAACTCTGATACATTTCCTGTGACAAGAAAAGGGAGCCAACATGAAGGAAAATGTGGCATCCACAATTGTTTTCATTCTGCTACTTTTTCTCAACATCAGACTCCTGCATGGTAAGTAAGAGACTGTCCTGCTCTCTCTCATTGCCTGGGGTATTTATCAAGAGGGTGGAGAAGCCGTCACAATCTTCTTGCAATGCCATTATTAGAAATGAAATTATTTGTGTCATGCTGCTATTAAATTATGTGCAACTTTTTTGCAGAAAAATTAATTGTGAAATCTTGTCATTATGCTCTCTGCCTTCCGTCCTCGTGTTGGGAGTGCAATGAAACAGCTCTGGGAATGACGGGACCTGAGTTCCAATCCAGATTCTGCCAGTTGCTAGCTGTGTGACCTTGAGTCAATTGCTTCATCTCTTGGCTTTTCAGTTTTTCAAAGTGAGGATAGTGATTTTCCTCCACCCTAGATGAAATAATATATGTGAAAAATCTTCAAAAAAATCACAAAAGGGATGTAAGAGATTGCTCTTACAGGGCAGGGAGCCCTGTTTTCTTTACTAGTAGGGGAAATAAAGTCCACAGCGAAACGAGGTGTAAGCCTGTCAATGTACATTGCTGTGTGTCAACCCTTGTGCATTTCTGGGTATGCATATTTCTGCATGTACCTATGTATATATTAACTTTTTATCCTGCCTCATTTCAAATGCTTCTCTGTGTGTACCTGTGTGGGTATATATCTGGGCCGGGACTTATGCCTGTGTGTGTTCCCTGAGAATTTCCAAAGTGTCTATTTATGTATGTGTATGAGTTTTGAACAATTTATTATTTCCAAAGTGTACTGCCATAAGTTAGCCCCTGTGTATATTTCTTTGTGTATTTATTATATGTGTATATATGTGGTGTGTGTGTGTGTGTGTGTGTGTGTGTGTGTGTATACTTCAGATGTGGGATCTGTGTGGGCATGTGCCTACATACCTGTAGGTATGGTACCTGTGTGATTGCCCCTTCCTGTGTCCGTGCATTGAGAGAGTCCATTAAGTTTAACTGTCTCCTCTAAAGTGGATGAAAGAACATTCAACTAATTACAATTGCACAATTTTATCCTCCTCTCTTGAGTTACCTAAAAGTACTATTAATAACCAGTAAAATGTGAAAGAGATAAGCTTTTAGAGAAAGAAAATGGAAAGCAGAGGTCAGAATAATCCATAAGGGAAACTCTAAGTATTCAAATAATCAACAATTGCCCTGATTGGCTTTGAGTATACTTATTACTAAGCCATAGACTTTGGGGATTTTTAAATGAGCTTTTCTTTCTATGACACACTCTTCCTTACCCATAACAAAAGCCAACAAACAAAAGAAACCCTGAATTTTTGCCATGATTCCCAATAACATTATTCTGAAGAAATCTTCCCTGGAGGATGAGCACTATCACAAATATTGGCAGAGTTACACCACACTGACATAGACTGTTTCAACAGGGTCTGTGAGCTGGTGCTTAGCTTGGCTCCCACCAGCATGACCAGCATGGAGTCTTTGGCCCTGTCCTGGGTATTATATCATGCCATCCCATTAAATTCTTCTTTCTGGCCAGGTCACCTGGAGATCCCCTTCCCATCATGCTCCCTGGCCAAGCCTGCTGACCTGCTCTCTCTGATCTGGTGCTGTTCAGCTTTGAGTTCTGGCCCAGGAGCCTGCATGAGGAATGGAGTAATGAGTGTGGGATCAAACAGAGAGAACCCCCTGATCTGCTGATCTCAACTGCTGACAGCTCTTCTCTCTGCCCCTGATTTCCTAAAACAAGCCCTGGGGCCTTGAGCTGGACAAGAAGGAGCAACTGGAGTTGTACAGACAGTTATAGTTGGCCTCCCCAGCCCAGCAGCATCAGGAAAAACTCCTAGGGTTACTCTTTTCCTCTTTGGACCTAACAGTCAAGCAAGAGAAATAGGAACCAGCCATCCAAGAGCTTTGGGGATTGAGGGACTAAAAAATACTGTCCCCTTGACATTGTATTTTCCATGTCACCTCATGCAGGCCTTCCAGCTTCTATCCTGGGACTGGGTATATAGCTCTTAGATAATCATGGTAGCAGAAGACTCAGAGAGGAACTGCCCACAATCCTACCCCTTACTATGCCCCCTACCCTCAAAAGACCCATAGAATTATAAGGAAGTCTTTGCCACCTCACCCCAAATGACCCAGGGAAAGAGGGAGAAAATATAAGAAGAAATAGGAACCAAAACACAAGATTCAGAAATGGCAATGGGGAGGATGGAGAGATAGTAAGACTGGCCATTAGGTCAAAGTTGAAGAGAATCAAGGAAAAGTGAAGGGGAAAAGGAAGAAGGGGAGAGAGGGAGGAGGGATGCCCAGATAAAGGGAACATCAGTGATATAATGAACAAACTACAGATGGAGACAGCGCTGGAGTTAGTAGTGTGGAGATGGTAGAAAGATGGAAACTCATGAGCTGAGAGATGTGCCAGAGAGCAATGCATTGGCGAGGGGTAGGCAGGGCTGCTTGCACCTGAGGAAGAATCCTTTGTGTGGTCACCCTTATGCTTTAGGAGACCATATGTGGGAGAATGTCAGCTATCTTGCCTCAATGGGAGGGAAGGCCCCACACTCTTCAGTCCATACCCATCCTCTTGTTCCCCAGGCTCACTCTCCATTGAAATGTTACAGATAGTCACTGGTCCCCCATAAGCTGCTGGGAGTCCAAACTCTAACTACAAACACACACACCACCACCCACAGAGCTCTCTAAGTGACCTGCCAACACCAGGATAGCACACTAGGTTGCTGGATGCTGGTGGCTTGGCATTTCCCAGCACCACACCCATAGGCCTGCTCACCTGAGGCCTAGTCACTGGTCTCAGTAAACTCAATCTGCCCCTGTTACCAGAAGAATGGACGAATGGTTGAACGGACCTCAGTATTGACTCCAATGGCTTGTGTCTTTTTTTAGGACAGTCACCTCCAGGCAAACCTGAGATCTTTAAATGTCGTTCTCCTGAGAAGGAAACGTTCACTTGCTGGTGGAAGCCTGGGACAGATGGAGGACTTCCTACCAATTACACACTGACTTACCACAAGGAAGGGTAAAAAGTTCTCTTCTCTCCTGTCAAACCCCACAAGAGTGTTCACACCTTCTAGGCCAGGGTAGTATTGGTTCTGAGTTAGAATTACCACACTTCCCGGATTTATACCAAGAAGGCTCATACCACCAGGGAAAGGGAGTCTAATGTCTTAGCCCATCTTCTCCTGTCAAAGTTCTCTCAATCTATATAAGCGTATCTCCGCCACAGTGGCAACACAATACCAGCAATGTTTCAAATTTCCTGTCACAAGCTTAGGTTGCAGCCTAAGGCTCCATGTATTTCCTAAGTACCAATTGATCTTAGATGTTCATCTATAAACCTTGTGCCATTTATCATTTTTTAGTATACATGTTCACTTTTGCAACATAAGGGAATTGTAAAAATTGGCATCATGTAATCCTTGACAAACGTGGTACATTAGGTTTTCAAATTTGTTTCATATCCAAGAAAATAAAGAACCTTGAGCCAGGCGTGGTGGTGCATGCTTGTAATCCCAGTACTTGGGAGGCTGAGACAGGAGAATCACAGGTTCGAGGACAGCCTCAGCAAATCAGTGAGGCCCCCCCACAACTTAGTGAGACCCTGTTTCAAAATAAAAGAATAAAATAAGGCTGGGGGTTTAGCTCAGAGGTAGAATGCCCCTGGGTTCCATACCCAGTACCACAAAATAAATAAATACATATATACATGCAGACTTGTAAGGAAACAGTGAGAATTTTTCTTTAGCAAATTGCTGTTCCAGAACTCAAGGTCCCCTGGAGGGTATATTTGGATGCAATGTTGACATGACAACTGAACCAGAGCATCTCTGGATGATAATTTTGTTAAACTCACAGTGACACCCTCCTGGGAGAGCTGTATCTTGCCCCTGTAAAGAAAATAATATTACTGGTAGAGTAATAGCTCACACATTTCCATTGTGTACTTGGTTGTACACAAAGATCTTTCCATCTGGGACTCAAGGGGTGTCATGTAAACAGATTTTAGGAACTCAAACTGGCAACCAAAATGAAATAAGCCAACATACCTGTGTGATATGTCTGAAAGTGAGGCTCCTAGGTCAAAATATGAGAAGGCTAATGAGCCAATTCAGGCTAAAATATCTCCTTTCAAAGTCACTCTGTTGCTGAATTGGTACAATCTGAAGTATATGGACATCAGTTTTATCCTCCTGAATCCTTTTTATTTTTCAAGTGTAATGAAACATGTATGTGCAATAAATGCTGCGCTGTGGATGACCCCACTGTGTGGGGGGGTGAAAGCCCCAATTCCTAAGGCGACCCACTGGTAGTGCCTGGGTTTGGCAGTTTCTTGGCCATTGACAGCTCAGGGTTTATTGGCAGAGTACACATATCACAAAGGTCACAAAAACACCTGTAGGAAGGAAGGGTTGATGAGAAGCATGGAAGTTGAGGCCCTAAAATATCCTTTGTACCCCTTTCTCCAGCACTCTTCTCTTTCTCACTCCCGGCTGACATGGGTAGAGCTCAGAAGCCTGAAGAGCTATTCTTCTACTCTGGTTTTTGTACTTGGAATGCCTGATCTCCAAAAGCCAAGGGTATTGATCTATGAAGAAATAAGTCAGACTTGTTATTACTTTCTTTTTTATGTTCATTTATCGGTGCATTGTAATTATACATTTTGATATATGTCAGGGTATCAACATCATACATGCACACATTGCACATTTAGCCCTCCCTCCAATCCCACCCTATTCCCTCCCCCTTCCCTCCCTTTCATGCTCCGGATAGTGATTGAGTCTCATAGGTTTGTGTATGTATTTTCTTAATTAATCCTAATACATTACTCATTGCAGAGAGACAATCACCCATGAATGTCCAGACTACAAAACCAGCGGCCCCAACTCCTGTTACTTTAGCAAGAAGCACACTTCCATTTGGACACTATACATCATGACAGTCAATGCCACTAACCAGATGGGAAGCAGTGCCTCGGATCCACTGTATGTGGATGTGACTTACATAGGTAAGGGGAAAGGGTGTGGGTAAGGAAATGGTTATTTCATTGTGTAATTAACAATAGTCAAACTCTGTGTGAGTCTTCTTGGATTATGGATGGATTCCTGACAAGAAAGATGAGAAAATTCACAATATTTTGACCAACTGAGCATTTCAAATTAATTTTCAGTCATTCATGGCAGTAAGTTTGACATTTGTGTTCTTGTGTTTTCCTTTGACTCTAGTTCCCATCCTCTAGTACCCAGCATGAATGCTCCATGTATGTGTCCTTTTCTCCTGCCTTCCCCTGCAATCCACATCCCCTTCTTCCTTGACAGCCTGGGATATCCTTTCTTCTCCTTATGGAAGACAGAGCTACTCCATGGAGAAGCAGTTCTTATAAGAGTTTCATCTGGTTTTGTATCCACAGGAATTGTTCCAATTGCTTTGCCCTAAACTCAGTTCTCAACATACCTATAATTCTTGACAAATTGAGCTTTTATTTTACAAATAAATCATTGGACAATAAATAGTGTTACTTGAGCAGCAGGCTGAAGACTAAGATCACAAGTACAGTGTTTGGAGAAGTCATTGGCAAAGTAGAACAAAGTCAACCTGGGAGATATTCCTTACTTTACATGATCAACAATAAGCTGCAGGACAATTTGGCATAACGTCAGTGGCTCTTACAGTTTAGCTAGGATAAAAAAAGAAATTCTAGGACAACAGATGGTTTAGCCAGGATCAGGATGATTACTCATCTTGGATAATAATCTATGAAGTTAATAACTAAGTTCAAGGTCACTCAAGTCTTCCTGACTTACATAATGCCACCCAAAGAAGAAAATCAGACTGGGCCCTCCAGTATTCACTTGCACATCACACCACGGGCACTAGAAAAGCTTGCAGTACCAACTGACACACACTTGAATATTTTCTCCTCCAACAAATCACTGGAATGAACATCGGCATAGAAGCTGAATTCGATCTTAGCTTAAGAAAATCAGAAAGGCAAACTCACTGACAAGTAGGAATAAAGTAAATTCTGATCCTATAAATTCACTTGAGAAATGAATTCTTTAAGATGCTAAATGGCAATTCCATTTTTGTGGGCTCTTTCTTAATTGCATTGCCCTCAAATGTTATGATATTTGGGGGCAGAACAATGAAAAGAAGTTCTGAAATGAGCAACTATTATAGTGAATGTGATCCATAAGACAAGGGGCTCGCTAAAGAAAAGTAACATGTTTTAAAACTGAAATCAACAAGTATGTATAGAATTTGCATTGACTCTAAAACACATCCTCTGGTAAAAGGATGTGTATTGGACCATATTTTCTCAAAATAAGAAAAGAAAGAAGTGTTCATGGAACTCTCATATAACCTTGCTAGCATACAGTATTAGTGACAGACCATGGAAGTTCACTTGAAAATCAATTTTCACCACAGAACATTCTCTATCAGCTTGACTCTCATCCAGTGAGAACCTGCATATTGGCAGATAATTGCACAGAAGTCAATTTCTTCATGATTGTTGTTGTAGGATATTATTTAGCTATGTGAAGGACTCTTGAAAGTAGTGGTCCCCAACTGAGGGCTATTCTGCCTCCCACAGGATATTTGTCAATGTCTAAAGATGCTTTTGAATGTTGAAACTTAAGGGGCTACAGGGGTGTTACTAACAACTGGTGCAAGAGGCCTGACACACTACTAAGCATCCTACCGCAAGTACATAAAACAGCCTCCCATTAAAAGAACCATCCAGTCCACAATGCCAGTAGTGCTGAGGTCCAGAAACCTTGCTTTGAAGGATCCACTCTCATTTTACTTGGACTTTTGTGCAAGAATTTTTTATCAAAGGCATTGCTCAATGTATATCTAACTTAAAAGTTCTAGTTAGTGATATTTTTTAGTAAGTACACAAAATAATCCTTTGGTATTAGCATTAGGATCCATGAAATATTTGCTAAAGTTCATTTTTGAGGCAAATGTAGGTCACAATGCCAAGTACACTATGGTTATATGCATTCTTTCCCCATGTGGTATAGAGATTGGTTTTAGGAGGGAATAAATGAATGGAGAAAATGCAACTGACCAGCAGGAGTGAGACTAGGATGAGGCTAGCCGGCACCCTAGGTACTTCACTCTTACAGAGGTGTTCTCACACCTGTACTTACAGGAATCTAAGAGCAATGCCTCCTTCATTTCTTTTATTATGATACAATGCACATAATAAAATTCACCATTTTATTTATTTATTTTTAATGTGCTTTTATTGGTGCATTATAGTCTCACATCACAATGGAAATCAAATTGACATTAACATACATGCACGCAGCACTTGGTGCCCCCTGCCCTCCCCCCAACACAGAGAACTAAGATTGACATTGGTATATTCTCATATGTAAATATGGTCCATGGTAGAAATTCCATTAATGAACTTGATTCTTCCCCTTCCCCTTCCCTTAGTTCAGTTCCCTGTCTTCACTGAGGCTTCTCCAAAGTTGTCTGGAGGCCCTTTTGTGTCCTCATTGCTCCCTAGCTTGCGAATATTAGAGAAGACATGTGACCCTTCTCTTTCTGTGATTGGCTGATCTCACTTAACATTATGTTCTCCAGGTCCTTCCATTTTCTTGTAAATGATGTTATTTTGTTCTTTTTTATTGCTGAGTAGAATTCCATTGTGTGTATTTCCTATAATTTTGTAATCCATTTGTCTGTTGATGGACATCTAGGTTGGTTCCATAATTTGGCCACTGTGAAAATCCACCATTTTAACGTGAAATCCAGTAGCATTAGTTCATTGACAATGTTATGCAACCATTATCTAGTTCCAGCTCTCAGCTAAGGGAATAAGCTATTTAAAATTATTTCCTTAAAAATCCCATCACCCTAAATGGAAACTCCATACCCACTAAGCAGTTACTCTCATTCCTTCCTCTCCCAACCCTTCAGGACATTAATCTGCTTTCCATCTCCGGGAGTTTGCTGAGCCTGGATATTCCATATTTATAGGATGATACAATATATAGCTGTGCCACATTTGTATATTCATTCATTGGTGGATGGACATTTGTGTGTTTCCACCCCTTGGCTATTATGAATAGTGCTGCTATGAACATTCATGTACAGCTTTTACCTGAACATCTGTTTTCAGTTTTTTGGGAGGTTATATATCTAGGAGTGGAATTGATGGGCAATATGGTGCTTCTACGTTTAACTGTTTGGGGAACTTTCAGACTGTTTTCCACAGCAGCTGCACCAGTTTACAACCCCACCAGCAATTCATGAGGCCTCCACCCTTTCCACTCACCAACACTCCTTTTTCATTTTTTTTAATTCTAGCCTTCCTGTTTGGTGTAAAATGGTATCTTGCTGTGGTTTTGACTTGTATTTCCCAAAAGACTAATGACACTGAGCATCTTTTCATGTGCTTTGGGCCATTTGTGCCTTAAATGTTGCACCTTCTGCATCTCACTTGTCTCAACCACACCCCAGCCCTGCTCACCAGTACTCACCATCAAACACAGACGTGTCTCGCAACCATGGTGGAGAGAAATGGTTAAAAGAGCCGACTCTAGGTCATGTAGTTCATGGTTCAAATATCATTTCTACCAATATGCAAACTCAGGCAGGTAATTTTTCCCTCCCCTAAGCCTGCTTCCTCCTCTGCAGAATGGGTACAGTAATAGCACCTTATATAATTGTTGGAGGCATTAAATGAAATGATGCAGGGAGAGCCTTTAGGCAGGGCTGGCATGCAGGAAGCACACAGGAAACAGTGATCATTTTGCAAGTGGGAATTCAGGAAACATTTGCGAAATGAGTGAATGCGCCAACAGGCCGTTATGAGGTTGCTAAAGGTATCATTGCCAACCTCTACACAAATTAATAATTTAATATCTGAAGAGTGGATTCCCTTCACCGTAGGGAGTACTATGTATGTTTGAATGTGAAATGTAATTGATGAAGCAAAGGTGGAATCCATAAACTTGTTACCTACGAAGTTATAAATATGAATAGATGGTTCACAAAAATCATGTGCATCTTCAAGGAGAATCTACCTCCCAGTTGAGGGAAATGGCTTCACATGCCCTCCCAATAATCCTCCATCCCAATTTCCACTTGCAAATTTCAGCGCAGTTTGTATCACCTGGTCCCTGCCATCGTGAAAATGTATCTGACCTTGGCTGCTAGAAAGTGGAAAACATGTTAAGAATGACATCTTGGCTGTTTGTTATTCTTACCATCCGACCCTCATCTTCAAGCACAAACACAACTGATCATGCACTGAGAGAGAGGAGGCATTGCTCTTGTCTCCCAGGGGCTTACGATGCACTGGGAAGCATGGGCTGATAAGTAGAAAATGCAATTCATGATAGAAAACAGTAGGGCCAAATAAAAGAATAAAATAAAACTAGATTTATATGTATGTGTGTGTGTGTGTGTGTGTGTGTGTGTGTGTGTGTGTGTGTATCTGCAGTTGAACCAGACCCTCCTGAGAACCTGACTTTGGAAGTAAAACAGCCAGAAGACAGAAAACCCTACCTGTGGATAAAATGGTTTCCGCCTGCCCTGGTCGACGTAAGATCTGGTTGGCTGACGCTACAGTATGAAATTAGATTAAAACCTGAGAAAGCAGCTGAGTGGGAGGTGAGTCAAACAAAAACTTTTTGAAGGAACCATGTGCAAGGAGTGGACCCCTCACAGTGGAGAAGATTGTTTCTCCAATTAGTGGGGTACCATGTTAGCCCCCCCATGTAGGCATGACCCACACAGATGTGGGAAAACCTTCTCCCCTCTATTGGTATTGAAGAGGGTTAATCTTCACAGCTCTCCCGGAGATAGTTCCTTGCACTAAATAGCCTTCTCCCTCAGGTCCCCAAACCACCCTCCTAAGTATATCTTAAACCTATAGAATATGTAAATTATACTGGGTCAGGAGGTAGGGGAAAATCTCAGTGTAATCTGCCCATGATCATTGGCCATGTTTGTAAAGAAATAATTTAGTCTACTTCAATGTAAAGAAATAATACAGTAACATTATTTGGTCTGTTTCAAATTCATCACTATGAATCTCACTATCATGTACAATTACAATGCACCAATAAATTTTTAAAGAAATATATTTACATGTTATGATAAGGAATTAATGTAATTATTTTATACAGAGAACTTATACACCAATAAGGAAGTATCATTCAATATTTTGGAAGAATAATAAAAATATTTATTATTATGTGAAAAAGAAATAATACAGTAAATTACAGGCATTATGATAGTTTACCTTTAAATATTTTAGTATATGTCTCTTTTTTTAAAAGAACATTTTTCCAATATAGCCAAAATGATAGTATCCTCCATAGGAAAAATTAATTTAAATTCCTTAATAATATGTAATAACTGGTCCATATTTTAATCTGCCCCCCAGTTATTTAAAATATATCTTTTAACAGCAGGTTTGTCCAAACCAGAATCCATTCCAGGACCACACATAGGCCCTGGTGGTTATATCCCTTCAGTTTCAATGTACTCAGGAGACTGGGCCACTGTCCCAGAATAGCTCAACTTCTTCATTTGTCTGATTGGTTTTCTATGGGGTCATTTAGTTAATTTCTCTGCTCCTATATTTCCTACAACTAGACATTAGATCTAAAGATTTGATTAGATTCAGACTGAACAATCGTTGGCTAGCATACTTCAGAGGTGATATTTTATACTTCATAATGCATCATTATCAGGAGACACAGCCATCTGGCCAACCCACCATAAATGATGCTTAAACTGACCTCTGGGGAGATGACAACATGATCCCTTAATTGTAAAATTATGTTTAATTTGAGCACAATTTGCTTCAATGTACATGAAGATCCAGTTCTCTTCCAATACATGGCTTTAAACACCAATTAATAATCCTTAAATCAGTTACTTCCCTGGGGCTTATATATTTTCCAATTTTATTATCCTTTCTCCATTTATAATGTTAATTTATTAACATTTATTCTGCCTTTCATAAAGTGGATTTGGAGTATGGAATATTTGTCTTTCTGAAGTAGAGTTCCAAATGCAGAGATAGAAAACAAGTTGAATTTTTGTGTGAGCATTTTTGGGGGGTACAGGGGATTGAACCCAGGAGCATTCTACCTCTGAGCTACACCCCCATCCCTTTTTATTTTTTATTTTGAAACAGGGTCTGACTAAATTATGGAGGACCTCCCTAAATTGTGAGGCTGGCCTTGAACCTACAATCCTCTTGTCTTAGCCTCCCAAGTACTGGGATTACAGGCTTGTGCCACCACACCCAGTTTGTGTGAGCAATTTTTAGGAGGAGGAAGGGATGGATCTGAAAATGTAGAATGGAATGGTGAGACCAGAGTATGCTCTAAGAATGATCATCCAACCTAACACTGTGATAGTTTATCATTTAGGGGGAAAGTCTCTTTCTTCATAACAAGAGTCAGAAGTGACTTCTGTTTTCTTTATTTCCCTTAGACACATTTTGCAGGGCAGCAGACACAGTTTAAGATTCTCAGTTTATATCCAGGACAGAAATACCTTGTTCAGGTTCGCTGCAAGCCAGACCATGGATACTGGAGTGAGTGGAGCCCAGAGAGCTCCATTCAGATACTTAGTGGTAAGTGTCTTGACTACCTTCTGCTTATATTTCTGAGTATTTTAAATGGTAAATTTGCATGTAATGACTGCTAATAGAGAAACTACTTTGAGCCTTATCCAGGAAAACAAGTCGAAGTAGTTTATAGTCTCTTTACCCAATACAGAGACATTTGGAAGAGTGCATTGCTCCCTGGATGTCTGTCAGTGAGGACCAGTTTCTAGAATAAGACTGCAGACATGGGCTTAGCATCTCTCAGAGGGCTTAATAATCAGTCATTCTTCCCTTCCCATCTGCCTCATCACTATCATTTCAAAGGTCCAGTGAAACTATCATCTAGTTCTCCAAGAATTTATAGCATGCTATCCCATCTAAAAGGCATGAACTGATGTTTAATCTCTGGTAAGGATTGTTTGTTGGTCTCTTAGCCAGGACACAGCTTATGAGACTTCCCTCAGTTCTAACAAAGTACCATTAAATATGGTGGCTTATATTCTACAGGGGAATGAGTCATCTTGCATTTCTAAAGTACTTTACAATTTATAGTGTCTCTACCTTGTTTGGTGCTCCCAACCCTCAGGTATTCAGAGAGAATAAATTACCATTAGGAGTGAAAAGTGAGGAAACAAATGCAGTGAAATTAGGGGAGTCTTCCCAGAATCATACTACAAAGTGTAGCTCTTCTGACAACTTGTGTGGTCAACATCTGAGGACTTCTTGGCTTGGCATACTAGAAGAGCACTGAATTGTGAGCCAGGACTCACAAATAGTCCATCCCTGGCTCATACTAAATAAAAACCCAGGGTCTAGAGGCAGAAGGCCTGGGTTCAGTCCCAAGCTGCAACTCTATCCTGAAATGACCATGAGTGAGTCTCTCTTTGAATCTGTTTCCTCATCTATAAAACAAAGCAATATATGCAAAGAACTTAACGTGATTGATGGCTTTCAGTAAGAACAAGTTTAGTTTTGAAGTAGTACAACTGACCATAGATTTCCTCTTTAAGGATCAAGAATGTGTGAGAGGATTTTAAATTGGGTAGAGTGTTGTAAAACACACACAACATATAAGAATATTAATAATATTAGAAGAATCAAGCCTGTCATCGATGCTACTTTGAATTGTCTTCAAGTCAAAAGAAAGATTGGTAGAGGAAAATAATTTTGTGTTCAAAAGTTTCATGCATTAGGGTGGTTTGTTGGTTTTTAATGATCCTATATGTGATCAAAGCTTTCCGGTTGTTTGTTTTTTAGACTTCTCAGTGAAAGATACCACCGTTTGGATCTTCGTGGCAGTTCTTTCTGCTGTCATCTGTTTGATTATGGTCTGGGCAGTGGCTTTGAAGGGATATAGGTACTTCACCCTTCTCTCAGACTTTCTCTCAATCATAGTTATTGGGGAAATGGCAAAAAAGGGATATTACAAAGATGATGGAAACCTACAGATAATCCAACATCTTATTTTAGCCATTCATTGCAGTTTGTTTGCCCATTTTGAAAAATATGATATAAATACTAAGATAAAGTAGAAAACTGAGTTCATTTGAAGCAAATGCTTTTCCATCAAATGGAGGCTCGTGATTATGAAAATGTAAAAATCTGTCAGTGCAGCTAAAAGTAAGAGAAGCTGATAGTCCAAATAACCCACTAGCTTCAAAATCAGCCTTCTAAATTAGCCAGAGAAAATTTTAATGTAGTTCTCTGTAATTATTATCTTTATTACTTATAGTTAGTTTCATGTAGCCTCAGAACACTAGCTCTTACCGTCCATGTGGCATCTATTTGAAGATAGAAATAATTTTTCAAAAATTACAAAGTGAGAAAATGAGTCATTTATCCAGTCTCACAAATTATTTTCTAGCATGATGACCTGCATCTTTCCACCAGTTCCTGGGCCAAAAATAAAAGGATTTGATTCTCATCTGCTGGAGGTAAGTGCCAGAGGCAGAGAATGTAGTGTAACTCACTGCGCTGTGATAATTAACTTCACACATGCACACATTTCTCCATCAATGCAGCCTGGCCATCTCGGTCACCCTACTTCAACTGTCCCTCCTGGTCAGCATGTGTGTTAACAGAAAGAAGTGTGAGGGATAAGGGTGCTAACTATCAGATACTAAAAGTCAGAGGGCAAGAAGAGAAAGCCAAGAAAACGTGAAAACATATGGTGAAGCTTGCTACATTGAGCAGGGCTGCTCAGAAACACAGAGATAACTGTTTCATACAAATCAGTTTGGAAAGAGGATGAATATTTGGATTAATACAAAGCAGGTATCATCATGACCATCTCCAGTACACATCAGTAAAAGCTTCTAATTGACTATTCTTTACATAGCCCATAATCATAGGATTTACTATTGCCCCATTGCTCAGTTTGAGTAATCATTTGAGTCTGGATTTGTACAATGGTGGCTAGTATTTTCCAGGGCACATTGAGAGTGATTCAAGAGAGAATTAAATAGAAGTATTCAGCTGGGTGTGATGGTGCATACCTGTAATCCCAGTACTAGGGAGGCTGAGACAGGAGGATCGCAGGTTCGAGGTCAGCCTTAGCAACTTAGTGAGACCCTCAGCAACTTAGTGGGATCTTGTTTCAAAATAAAAAGGGCTGGAGGTGTAGCTCAGAGGTAGAATGTCCAGGGTTCAATCCCCAGTATAAATAAATAAATAAATAAATAAATGTGTTCTGGAATGAAGAGAGAGGTTAGAATATTTTTAATTTCTCGGCCGGGCGTGGTGGCGCACACTTGTAATCCCAGTACTTTGGGAGGCAGAGACCGGAGGATCCGGGTTCGAGGCCAGCCTCAGCTCTCTCGCTCTCTCTCTCCCTCTCTCTCTCTCTCTCTCTCTCTCCTTAGTGAGGCCCTCCGCAACTTCATGAGACCCGGTTTCAAAATAAAGTATAAAAAATAGGGCCGGGGGCGTAGCGCGGAGGTAGAACGCCCCTGCGTTCAATCCCCGGTACCACAAAAAAAAAAAGAATAATTTTAATTTCTCTCTAGGTTGTATATATAGTTTCATTTTGACCTTAACTCTAACAGTGATGTATGCAAAAGTTATTACCTGTATAGAAAAGCAAATGCCACTTGTCCCAGTTACTGTGGCTGACAGCACAACATGAAAAGTGAGTACCAGAGAATTTAGCTTGTCCATCTTCTCTTAATTGCAAATATCAGAGCGTGGACAAGAGCCCAAGAGTTTGGGCTCATGATCCAGTGCTCTGGCCCCACTATTCAGTCTAGCATTCACCTCTAAAGAACTAGCCTGAATGCCTGGGCTAACTAAACCGACTTCTGACTAGCTCCCAACTCAACCTACCAGCTACAGAGACTTAATGATGATGTAGCTACTTTTAGGGTTAAATTGTTTCATTTCCTTTCTTATATCGTCTTAATCCTCCACTCCTAGATAGACAGTATTATGCCCATTGTTAAGATGGAGAAACTGAGGTTCAGAGAGCAGCTTGTCCAAAGTCATATATACCTTATAAGTGATAAAGCCAAAGGTTAGGCACCAGTACCTGACCAGAACCAGAGGATCAGGAAGAAGAAGTGGGAGGAGGAAGGAAGAGCAAGAGGAAGGGGGATGAATAGGATAGGAGGAGAGGAGGTACAATAGGAAGAAGAGGGGAGGATGAGAGGGAGGAGGGAGGAGAGGGAGGAGGGAGGAGAGGGAGGAGGGAGGAGAGGGAGAACAAGCAGGGTAGAATGGGGCAAAAAAAGTGGGATAGGAAGAGGGAGAAGGGGAGGGGGAAGAACTAAGAAGAGGAGGAGGGAGTAAAAGAAGAAGAGTAGCAGGAGAAGAGAGAGCCAAGAATCGACTTACTATGGCTAGACTCCAGAGAGTGGTGGAGGAGGTCAGGGTCCAGCGACGACCCCTCAGAACGCCTCTGCCAATGAGTATCGAAGGGCCAGGTGCATGCAAGAGCGCTGTGGCTTCGGATGTTTTGCAGAATTTTTTAATTTAATAACTTTATGTTTATGATGTGTGTATACTACTTGTCCATTAAACTGACAATCATTATTGCTTAGAGAGAGTAAGTTAAAATTGTGAGTTGACTCAAAGAAAAATATTTGATGAATAATCCCCAGAAGATGACAGGCGGCCCGGCACACAGATGCCTGGGCGTTGGGAGATTCTGTGAGGCCCTTCCCACGCCCCGCCTGATCATGCTAATGAACAGATTGCACGCAGCTATGATGCCGACTGGGCGTGTGAGAAGCTAACAGCTGTCTCCCTGTGTCTGTGTTTCAACAGAAAGGCAAGTCTGAAGAACTCCTGAGTGCCTTGGGGTGCCAAGACTTTCCCCCCACTTCTGACTGCGAGGACTTGCTGGTGGAGTTCTTAGAAGTGGATGACAGTGAGGACCAGCAGCTAATGCCTGCCCATTTGAAAGAACACCCGGGTCAAGGTGTGAAACCCACACACCTGGATCCCGACAGCGACTCTGGCCGGGGAAGCTGTGACAGCCCTTCGCTTTTGTCTGAAAAGTGTGAGGAACCCCGGGCCAACCCCCCCACTTTCCACACTCCTGAGATCATTGAGAAGCCAGAGAATCCGGAAGCAAATATTACCTGCACCTGCGACCCCCAGAGCATAAACGCAGAAGGCAAAATCCACTACTTTCATGCCAATGGATCTAAATCTTCAACGTGGCCTTTGCCGCAGGCCGGCCAGCACAACCCCAGGTCTCCGTACCACAGCATCGCCGACGTGTGCAAGCTAGCTGCGGGCCCTGCCGGGGCACTGGCCACTTTGTTGGACAAAGCAAGCAAAGATGCTTTAAAATCCTGTAAAACCATTGAGACTGGAGGGGAGAAAACAGCAGCCGAACAGAGGGAAATGGAAAGCTTCCCTTCCAAGACTGAGCAAGACACGATGTGGCTGCTGCCCCAGGAGAAAACCCCCTTTATCTCCACTAAACCCCTGGATTACGTGGAGATTCACAAGGTCAACACAGATGGAGCTCTAGCCTTGCTCCCAAAACACAAAGAGGACAGCGACCCAACAGAGAAGCCTGGGGCTCCTGAAGCCAGTAAGGAGTATGCAAAGGTGTCCAGGGTCATGGACAACAACATCCTGGTGTTGGTGTCGGATCCACGCGCCCAAAGCAGGGCTTTGTTTGAAGAATTGGCCAAGGAGGCTCCATCGTCACTTCAACAGAATGGAGCTGAGAAAGACCTGGCCTGCTTCACGCCGACACCAAGCAACTGCAGACAGGGCGGGTTGGATTACCTGGATCCTGCATGCTTCATGCACTCCTTTCATTGAGAGTTGACTCGCGGAATGATGGGTAACATGAGATTTTTCTTCAGGTAACACTACAGAGTGACGAGACGCTGGAGAACGTGGGTAGAATGGCACTACTTGGCTCCTTTTCACGCTCTAATGTCCCACCACTTGCCCCTTTTCTCCAATAGCTGATTTCCAGAACCAGTCCTTTTGTCTCCTGTGATTTGTAGATTTCCTTTGTGCTACTAGTCATAAAAATTGTGTTCAATGAAATAAAAGCACATTGCTTAGTATTCTTGAGGGACAGTGCCGAGGAGGTCCATCCTCTGGAAGCGGCTTTCATGGTTCGGTAGGTGACAGAAGGAAATGAAACGGTCATAATGGCTTAGCACAGGAAGGTGACAGATATGTGGAAAACGCCATGAAAACCACTTTGGGGAAACAATTGTTCGATCTTTACACTCCTCTTTCACTTTATCAGGATGACCCAAATACAGCACATTTCAAGGAAGTGTGTGTTCCAGAACGCCTGGCAGGTTGTTTGCATCAGCTCCTATACCTTCCATTGCAACATGCAAGCAAAACGATGTCTGAGTTTTCTTAAGATAGTTCGAATACATAAAGCATGGATTTCTCCCCCTAAATATTATTTCATTCCAAAGCCTCCAGAGAATATAGTCTGGGAAAGTAACATTTTCTTACCCAAGAGGCTAATGAATTTCATGCAGTGAATCCTTTTAGAATGTTTTCCTGCTTCCTTGCAGCAGGACAAATCACTTATTGTCTTTCCTTAGTGAAAAAAAAATCCCAAAAGACTAACTGTTATTTAAAAGATAATCACAGCAGGCTGCTAAGAGAAACACTGCCTTACTGTACATATGGAGTCTACTTTAATACAAACCCATAAGTTTAGCAATGTATTTTTGAAGACTATTTTTCTATCGCTTAGGTAAAATAAAAAACTATTTTCTATTTTCCCAGTACTGCTGTTTATGTATTCAGTGGGTACAGTATTTTCTGCTACAAGATTATAATGAGTATTTACAGTACATAGTAGAATACGCACTCCGGTTTGTGGAGTAAAATGCCACACCAACCCAAAGCTCTCTAAGGAATATGAAGTAGATGACAAAATTCAGTTTCCAACACAATGGAGTGTAATTTCTCTCATTCTTTTTATCTCCCGGATACTTTAAGGAACAACCACCACCACCAACCTAGGATTTTATGACTCTCGACAGTCCAGAAATTATTTCTCCTATGAGTTTAGGGCTACTCTAGGGTTTCTGCCCATCTCTCAGTGGATCTTCATGTATCTATTATGAAAAATAAAAAGCAAAGTGATTTTAACATGCTGTTTCAGAGACAGAGGCTTGGTTTTTGTTGTTTTGTTTTTCTGAGCAATCTTGGGCAAGAAAAGACTTTTAAGCAAAACCAGGAGTTAGTATCTCTCTGGAATAGATCCATTTGCAAATTCTTGGCAGAGGCAAAGAGAGCATTCATATCAGGGGTGTCCAAATAAAAGTTCTAGAAAAACCAGGCATCTGCAGAGAGTTAGGAACAGCTCCAAAGGTCAGGATATGGTAGTGAGAATCTGCAAATCAATTCCAAGGTCAGGTTTCCTGAGAGGGGTCAAAAACTTGGATCTTCACTTCAATGGGAGCATCCCTGATTCCTCTACCAAGAAAACTGCCTTCCTCTATTTTTCATTTCACCTTGGCAAATCCATTCTCTGTCCATTCACTAACTGGACATAGAAAACTCAACTCATGTCCAGTGAGCTAAATATTCTACCCCAACAAGTCCACATTGATAGCAACTGGACTCAGAGGCTCCCTGATGACTGAAAGTGAACCCACTGCCAGTCCTTTCACACCTGAAAATATCATAGATCTGCAGCTGTATTTTCCCAATGTGCAAACAACATCTTGTGAGCAAGGGAAGTTCATTCAGTCCCCCACAGCATCAATACTCAGTGTCTGAGGACCAACTATATCAACATCCCCCAGGTGCTGTTTAGAAATTCTGTTTGCAGAATTTCAGACCCCAGTCTAGGCCTATGGAATCAGATCTGTGTTTTACTAAGATTCCCAGATCATTCATGTGCACATTGAAATTTGAGAAGCATTGCTCTAGATGACCATTGCCCCTAAAGGTTATTTCAGTGCATCAAAACAACCCTCACTTAGAAAGTATAGATCAAGTCTGTTAAACTTACAACGAACAATGGTGTATATAAGGAGAAGGCAAAAAAAGAAACTTATTAGTGGTTTAAGATCTCCACAGAATGAGGAATCTTAAGTGAATTCAAATAAGAGAATGACCTGCAAAAGTATATGCAAGAGGGCCAGGGAGTATGGTCCACCTTGAAAGGCATTGACCAAAGACAGTGATCTTCAAAGCCAATGTAGACTAAGTCTCTCCCAACATAGTCCATTCTTCTCCAAGATATATGTGTGTGTGTGTATAATATATGTGTGATATTTATATATATACACATATATATTTGTTTATGAAAGTATGACTATGATAAAATTGATGTAAATATGTATCAATCACCACTATAGTTTGAAGACATAAAATAATCTGCTTTTGACATATAATTTATATATATATATTTATATATGTATATATATAAATATATATATATATGAAAAATGTTATGCCTGGCTAAAGACTTGAACTAAATCCCTAAAAATCACTAATTAGCACTCATTAAATAAAGTCAAAATTATAATCCTATGATCAATTAGCCCTCTTTACTTGAATTTTTCATGGTCTAACAAATTTTGACTGAGACAGCTGTTTGAATGGAACAACCAATACTTGGGGTCAAGAGACGTGGGTTCTAGTCCTATCTGTTTTGCTTTGGAGAGACCAGTTCCCTTCTCAGGCGCTTGGTTTTCTCTGAAGATGTTCGACCAAATAAGTTCTAAGCCCTTTTAAACTGTGACTCCTTAATTCCATGACTCACTGAATATTTTCCTACAAAGATCATTCAAACCAATGCCCTGTATCTTAATTAAGCTATCAAATAAATGCTTTTCATTATAGAAGACAAAGTCATCTTCAGTGATGTGCTCATCATACTTCACTTTTTAAGTCATCATCTCTAGTGAATCTGCATAGATTGCATGTGCGTTTTATGTTATGTAGGTCAAGAATCATGGTCTTAAGATTGTGTGCAAATCTATGTGTAGAGAGAGGAGGTATAAGGTAGAAAAGAGACATATTGAATGAGGCACTCGTCTTTAGAAAAATGATGTTTTACTAAATTGATCCATGTCCATTCCTAGCTGAGTTCAACAGCCCCAAATCTCTTTTATTTTTTTAATTTTTTTTTTTGTGGTACTGGGGATTGAACCCAGGGGCATTCTACCTCCAAGCTACACCCCTATCCCTACTTTTTATTCTTTATTTTGAAACAGGGTCTCACTAAGTTGTAGAGGGCCTCACTAAGTAGCTGAGGCTGGCCGCGAACCCATGATCCTCCTGCCTCAGCCTCCCAAGTACTGGGATTACAAGTGTGCACCACCGTGCCCGGCTTCTCCCAATCTCTTTTGTTAGATCTGGCTTTTTATTTTTTTCCTACTTATGATAGTTTATGAATAATCATTGCCCAAGTGGCCCACAGAGCCTTATGCTCTGAGTTATAAAAAGTCAGACTTTTATAAACAAATACCTAAATATTCAAGTTACAAAGCACATGGAAACTGGATACAGTCAATGAGTGATTTACAGAAGCTTATGA